>VYZU01032381.1:0-11872 GCA_013401355.1 Ceyx cyanopectus
CCTGGGTTACCTGCATGCAGGGCCCTGCCTCTGCTGCACCCGTGCAGCTCCTGCCACGTTCTCCCCCCGCTGCAGGGCTGCAGGCTGCCTGCCCTCAGGTATCGCCAGCCCCAGAGTGGATGCCGGGGGGGCCGCCTGGTACCCAAGTGCCCTGCGTGGAAGGATGTCAGCATGTGACAGTGTGATCATTTCCATGGCAACTGTGTGACAGCACAAGCACCGGCTGCTGCACAGTGTTGGTGCTGGCACCCAGAGCTAGGCTGGCCTGTCAGCACGCCGAGGGAACCGGCACAGCACGGGCACCCGCTGCCGAGGGAGGGGTTGCCAGGGGCTGCCACCAGCCTGAGCTCCACCCAGGCAAACCCACAGCCTGTCCCTGACCGCTGCCCTGTGAGAACGGGGCAGAGCTGTGCCCACAGCCAGCTTGGCAGAGGTAGTGCAGGGAGTAGGGACCCCCTCACCTGCATCCCTTTGCTCCTCAGTGAGGGCAGAAGCCACTCGGGAGCAGGACAATGCAGCAGGTGCTGCAAGCATCCCTGGCAAGCACGGGCAAGGCAGTGATGCTTCATCAGGTGATGCTGCAGCCCGTGCTGTGCCCAAGGTGAGCACCCATGGGGCTGATGCTGAGTGTGGCAAGGGCTGTGTGGCTGGCAAGGGCTGTGTGGCTGGCTGGAGCCAGGGGAGGGAGGGCAGGTGAGTGGCACGTGAGTGCTCAGTTGTGCTCCGTCCCCAGCACGCCTGTTGCTCAGAGAGAGCTGCCAGGGAGAATGGAGTGGGCACTTAATCTCCCCCTATAAGTTTAATTAATGGGCTGCAGTGCTCATTCTGTGCTGCTGCCTTAATTGGTACAAGCTGCAAACGCTGTGGAGCCTGGAAAAAAACATTTGGAAATAAAAAATATATTAAGCTGGAAACAGATCAATGGCTCTTAATGAAGCTGATTCGGGGCTGCCTATCGCTGAGGGGCCAGGCCCCGGGTGACACCACCACCACCCAGGCTCCATGCCACTCATCAGCCCTCATCAGTGCCACAGAGCAGCCCTTGGGGTGGGAGCAGAAGCCCCACTCCTTGTCCACAGGAGAGTGGGCTGGGGCTGCAACCCTCTGTGCAGGCCTGGGGGGCTCTTGCCCTATATTTTGGGGGCATCTTGAGATCTCCTTACACAGCTGGAGACCCCCATGTGAGCACAGTTGGAAAAACCATCCCTGCACAGACGGAGATGCACCCTCAGGCACAGCAGAAAATCTGCACATCCGCAGCCGCTGGCACAGCTGGAAGGGTCACACAGGGCACAGCTGGAAGGTGACCCCGGCACAGCTGGTCCGAGCCGGGATACCCAGAAGCAGCCCCAAGGGCACCCCCAGCCCCGCGGGCCGCAGTGGGGCAGCCGAGGGCTGCGGGCAGCGCTGCCCCCGTTGGGCGGCACCGGCTATGAGGGAGTTTCTCCTCACAGGGGGCACGGGAGGGCCGGGTCTCATTTGCATGAGGGGGCCGGGGGGGAGCGGGGCTGTGCTGAGGGCTGTAATTGCCTCGGCTGTGCACAGAACATTAGTTGTGCTTCCCAGCTATTTACACAGGGGAAAACAAAGCCATAACTCACCAAATAAATAATCTCCCAGGCGCGGCACTCAGGGAGCTGATGCCCCCCTGCACTTGCACAGTCACCCCATCTCAGAGCATCCTCTGGGTGCAGGGGGGCCCCCAGCGAGCCGGGGAGGGTGACAGATGCTGGGGTGCAGCAGTGCAGTCCTTCCCACTGGGGCAGGGGTGGGAGACCAGGGGCTGGGTGTAGATGTCCCAGCTCCTGTGCAGAGGGTAGCAACCCCTGGTTCCCCCAGACCAAGGGGGCCAGGGGGTGTCCTGCAGGTGTCCTATATGCCAATGCATGCACCCAGACCACCCATCAACTAGGGCCCAAGCCCATGAGAACTGTAAATCGCCCTGAGCCCCCCATGGGAGCAGGATGCTGTGTGGGAAACAGGGACCTCAGTGACGGCCATTTCACACAATACATTTAATTTAATATTTGGCATTTTGCTTCGTCTACTTGACAGCCTGCTAACAAATTAGCACGGCGTGGTATCAATAGCTCCAGACTGCGTAGATTAAAATCTGTTTAACCAATAAATCCCAAGAACAAAACAGTGAATGAGGGCAGCATGGCTGCAAGAGGCTGGGACTCCACTGGGACTTCAGCATGGCTGAGAGCAGAGCAAAACGTTTGGGTGACATTGAAGGAGGCTCAGGTGGAGGGTGAGCAAGCAGGAGGACACAAGGACAGCAGGAGCACAGACCTGAGCACAGCCTGGTCCAGCTGGGAGCAGGGAGCCCCTCCACAGCCCTCGGCTGCCGGGTGCAGTGGGTGATGGGCTGAGGTCTGCAGAGACCACTTGGAGTTCCTGCTGCTAAATCCCAGCCCCACTAATTGTTGCCACTAATGGCAATAATCCCAGCCCCCCTCCTCACGGGGTCATGCCCGGATTTTTAACCTGGTAATAGCTCCCCAGCTCGATTATGTCTTTGGCTTAGTACCCTTATGGTCCCCAAGAAAGGCCTTAAGCAGCTGCACTCTGCCATGCTCCCAGTGCACAAGCAGAGGTGGGGGGACAGGAGTTGTTTACCCTTGATGATGCCCTGGGGACCCCAGAGCTGCCCTATGGTGGTAGTGGCCCCACGTGGTCCCCCGTGATGCCCAGGTGGGGATGAACATGTGCAGCCACCCTGCCCCACACGTGGCCCCTGCCCTGTGGGGCATCTCCCTGTGCTAGTCCCAGGTCTGGGCAGCAGCAGGTGAGGTCCAGCCCCACGTTTGCTGCCCTCCTGCCACGCAGGGGCACTCAGCCCCTGCTGTGCTTGAGCACAGCCATGGCTCTGCCCGTCGGCCACGCACAGCTGCTCCTCGTGGCATCTAGTTAGAAAAAGAGAGGAAAAAAAAAAAGAGAATAAATAATTTAAGACATGAGGTCCTCTGCACCTCTTTAGTGCTGTGCACTCTCAAAGCCCAACGTGCCCATTAACTAATGAACCACGGCAAACCTGCTCTCACCTCACATCTTGCCAGACTCTCTACTTGTGCCTGCCTCTTCCTGACTTGCTATTCCTGCTGTCCCCAGCGCTTCCCAGGCCCCTTAGCACATCACCACAGCCCTTTCCCAGCTTGGGGATCAGTGATGGCAGCCCAGGCTGGGGCAAGGAGCCCCAGTGCAGCACCAGGGAGCTCTCCAAGATTCCCCACTGCCCTGTGCTGTGCCCCTCTGGTCCTGTTGTTCCTGGGCTTGCTGTGAGGGCTGTAGTGGAGGGATGGGAAGACTGTCACGTTTGGGCTGTCATTACGCATTCATTACTCAGTATCTTTTGCAAGCTTTTGAGTGTGTTATGGAGTTAAGATCACATAAGTACAGGGATCATTTTCCTTCTCCCACCTCCAAAAGGCAGCCGCCCCGCAGCAGGGTGTAATCGCTGTTTAGCAACACGCAGGGATGTTACTCAGCAGGGGGAGAAGGATCCCACATCCCGGCAAGGTGACAGATGCATTAAGTGCAAATTACTCGGGAACTTAACTGCAAAAGCAGGGGGCGTGGGGTTGTGCTCAGCCCACCCCACGGGCACATGCTGCTCTCGGCTCTGCCACCCCTCCACGGGCCTCCTGGCTGGGCAGCCACCCCTGCCCCACGTCGCCAGCCCTGTTCCCGTGGCACAGCCCCGTTCCACAACCCCGTGGGAGCAGCTGGAGACCCTCAGCCCACCGGAGCAGAGTGGCAGGGCTGGCACCAGCAGCCCCCCGTGCCTCTGCCCGCTGCCGGTGGGGTCACGGCAGAGGGGGGGGTTTAGTCCAAACAAAGAGGTGTTTTCTTCAGAGGGCTGAAATTAATAACATAAACCCTAATTTAAAATTATATTAGGCTATCAATTACTCCCCAAGCGTCCAAGAGCTGTGCTGGCAACATCAAATTGCCAGCTGTGATAAATGGTTTTATTGGAATTTCATAAGGTCTGAATTATTTGCAGATAGGAAATTTTCATAGATTAATTAAAATTTTGTAATGAGCTGGAGCAGTTAGCAGCCAATCCCCCTTGCTGCTGGCCTGGGGCAGGATGGGGGTCTCCTGAAACACGTCTGCAGGATGTGGTCAGGGACCACCGTGGCAGAGGTGGCACTGCCAGTGCCACGGGAGCATCGCAAGGGAACAATCCTTTGTGTCAGGCAAATTGGCAGAGAATATTCTCAAAACCTGAGTGGCTGGAAGATTGCAACGTGCTCAGCTTGAGCCAGCACAGCTTCTGCACAGGAGCATCCAGCCTCATTTGTTATATTTGAGTTCTTCTAATACTCCAGTAAAGAGTGGGAAGAAGAAAAACCACTCGACATAGTTTATTCAGATTTTCAAAAGGCCTTTCGACAAGCTTCAGCACAGGAGGTTACTATAGAAATTAAGTTGTCGTGGAGCGAGAGGCAAAGTATTGCCATGGATCAAAGGCTCACTGAGAGACAGAAAGCAGAGGAGGAATCAACGGGCAGTTGTCATCCCAGCGCAGGGCAGCTGTGGGGGCTTACGGGCGTTGCTCAGCATCCTCGTGGGGCACGTGGGGAGAAGTAGCAGAGCTCTGAGGGATGCTGTCAGGGTGTCGCAGTGTCCAGGAGACTGTCAGGTGTGCAGCAGGTGTGGTGCTGGTGAGCAGGTGATGGCAGAGCCAGGGGACCACGCTGCAGTGAGCGCCCCTCAGGGCCCCCTCGTGGGGGACACAGCCCCCACCTCATCAGGCTGCCGTGGCCAAGGCCTTCCCGAGCTCAGGAGTGTGAGATGGGGGGGCATGGCACTCAGGGGGGTGAGGAGAGTGGGGACAGAGCTGCTGGACATCTCTGCTTCTCAGCCCACACTGCGTCACCGTGCCTATCCCAGCTGGGACCCTTTTGCATTCGTGTCTCCTAGGTGCAAGGAGGGATTTCCACCCTGCCAGGGAAAGCCAAGCGAGCAAGAGCGTGATGGGAGACCCCCACCCCCAGAGCCTGGCTGGATGGAGAGCTGTTCAGCAGGAGGAGAGGTGAGGTGTGCTCTGGGGAGCTCCTGAGCTGTCTGCACCTTGCAGACATGAGGTCAGCTGGGCTGTGGCTCCCGCCAGGTTCGTGTCCCCGCAGGTGACACTGGCCACCCAGGAGGGTGCGGGGCCAGAGCTGGCGCCCAGCTCCCCACTCCCACCCCTTCCAGAGAACCTGTTCATCAGGAAAGGGGCCCCTCAGCGCCTGTGTGCAGATAAGGGCGGGAATGTAAACACCCTCCCGGCTCCGGCATCCCAGCTATCTGAAGTAGCAAGTGCCTCCAGAGCAAATTCCTCCCCCTCCATCTCCCACATCAACCGTGGGGCCCTCCTGCAGGGACGTGGCCACCCCTCACTGTCCTACTGCCCTCCCCTTTCACTCACCCCACATGTTTGTGTGGGTTTGCCTCCTTCCTTCTGCCCCCATCCCACTCCCTCGCAGCCTCCCGGGGTACCCCACATTGTCACCCCATCCCACCTTCCCACAGCTTCATCAGAGGGGGGTGGTGATCCCCCTCACTCTGGCAGCCTCAGCCTCCTGCTCAGACCGGTTTTGCCACATGAAAAGTCTCCGCCACGTAACCCTGCCAGTGGTCAAGGGGTTTTCTCACTGATTTTGGCAACTGAAGCACAGCCACGCTGGGAAGAGGCTTGGAGGACTGCAGGGCACCCCAGCACAGGGCACCCAGCATCACTGCCTGATGCTTAGGATGTTGTCAGAGAGTGAAACACTCCTTCCCACTCTGAAATCAGGAAAGGCAGCTCCTGTCAGCCCCTTTCTGCCTTTCACAGGATGGGGCCAACAGCCCTGCTGCCACTGCAGGGGACCAGATGCTGCAGGGCTTTGGGAGCTGTCAGTGGTCCCTGCTGCTCCTTCCCTCCCGTGGCCATGGGCTCAGTGTCCTGTCCCCCTCAGCACTGGCTACAGCTGCTCTCACTGCAGCCTTGAGATCACAACCAGCTGCCCTTGCATGGCAGGGAGATGCTCTGCTGCCACCAGCATGCTGCACTGGCAGAAGCAAAATGCTGGGGGGGACGCTGCCTGGCAGAGCCCTGGAGAGGTGAGAGCACCCGAGGAGAAGTGAAGCCATGGCAGTGTGAGGGGCTCAGTGTGAGCTGGGAGGGCTTGAATCACAGCATCCCAAAATGCTGCATCCTCCACGAGGGGCTCTGCTGGAGAGCCTGTTGATATGGCAACCCTGCGTCGGGGAGTGCCTGCCCTGCTCTCCTCTGCTCCCCTCCACACCCAGCACACCCTGCACCAGTGTCCCCCAGAGCACACATGGTGTCCTCAGCCAGTGTGGTCCCTGGAGGTCACAGCTGGGACAGAAAACCAGGGGTGGGGTGGTGAAATACAGTCAGATGAAGCAAAATGCCACACACAGCAGAAAAATAACCCCGGTGTTCACACGCAACATGGGGCTTGCAGTTGCTGTTTGGATAAGAGACCTCAATGTCCCCGTGGGCTCCTCTGTGCAGCACCAGCAATGCTCAAAAGGCAATGAGAAGAAGGATGGATGGATGGATGCTGGAAAGAAAGCAGAAACAACTCTGGCATGTGTTGGTGCAGCAGAGCCACTGCCTGAGCAGCGCAGCCGGTGCCACTCAGCTCAGCGAGGGACCAGGCACCATCCGGCTGGGGTGACCAGCTGTGGACAATCTTTTGGTTGAGAGGAAATTCAGTAGCCTGGCAGTCTTCATCAGTATTCACCTCTCAAAGCCAGGAGAGCACCTGAATTAGATGGCTGGCAGGTTTAAAAACAAGGAAATATTTTCTTATGACATAAACTGTGGAGCTGATGGCCACATGGTCTGCAGGCAGCAGAGGGGAATCACTGCCCACCTGCCTTGGTTCTGCTCTTGTTCTGTGTGTCTGGGGGGGTCAGAGCGCAGACAGCTCTGCTGTTGGCCTCCTCACCCTCAGCCCGGGTGCAGGTCCCAGACGTGGGGATGGCCAAGCTGCCCTCAGGGACACAGGGAGCAACCTGGCTGTGACCGTGGCGAAAGGTCAGCGCAGACGGCAAGCAAGGAATTGCTGGAAGGGGTAATTAAATCAGACAAGGAGCAGCTCCTCACGGCATGGAGCCACGACGGGCTGCTTTAGAGCATCTCCAGAGCCACTGAGCCTTTAATCCCATCAGATAATCCCCTACCTGAACTTTTCACTTCATCTTCCAGGGACTTTGGTGCGTCATCACCGCAGGGTGGTCTCTTCAGAGGGACTCCCTGAAGTTTGGCACCTCCAGCAGCTTCTCTAAGGATCAGAGCTGCAGAGGTTTCTCTCCAGGCAGGGTTGTGGGGCTGTGTTCCTGATTGCCAGCACAGCCCCAGCCTTCGCAGCAGTGCCCAAGCTGCTGCACCCTGAAGCTCCAGCCTGCTTGAGCTGCCAAGGACTGGCAGCCAGGTTCCCTTCCCACGAACCTGTTCCCTGCCTCCCCGTGAGCTGCTGTGCCCATTACTCCCCACCTCACTCAGACACTTTTTAACAGACTGGGGGCACTGGAGGAACCCCAGAGAAGCATCCCCCAGGCATGGGGCTGTAAAACCAGCATATGTGGTCAGTGCTGCTGCAGCACATGGCAGCCCTGCACATGAGTTTGGATGAGGATAGACAGCTCTTTGCCAGCAAACCCAGCAGCGTGGCTGGGTGGTGGACACCCCCTGCCCTCCCACAGGCACTGGAGCAGCTGCAGAGAGGGTGGCTCTCGGAGTGAAGATGTGTCCCTGTGCAGAGCCCTCAGGCTGGAGGCAGGGTGTGGGGTGAGGCTGTGGCAGAGGTGACCTTCAGGAGGGTGACAGTGTCAGCAGCCAGCCCTGCAGCGGGAGCTGCCCGAGGAGGCCTCTGGGAGTGTCAGATGTCTGCGATGCCATTACACTTGTGATCCCTGTCTCCGCACCCCGTTAATTATTAACGGGGTCTGTGCTGCTGCTGAGGGGGCCACAGCGGGGCTAAGCTGGCACCCGAGCATCCCAGCAGAGCGTGGCAGCCCCGGAGCAGGGAATCCCACAGCCCACGGAGGAGCTGTGCCACCAGCCAGGGACAAACACATTCACAATAACGCCTCTCTGTTCTTCCCTGCAGACTTGGTGCCTTTTTTCTCTTCTCCTTCTCTCCTCCTGGCTTTGCCATATGCAATAAGGAGTAAATAAAGAACACTGGTGTAAAAACAAAAAAGGATCAAGGGAAAGGCTGGGAATCCTTTCCCTGGCATCTCACTCACACCAACCCTGGGGGTCTGGGGCTCCCTGCACGTGTGGTTTGCAGGGCCATGGGGCTGCCTGCTCTGTGCCCTGGAAGCTGCAGCTGAGGGACCAGAGGCAGGCAAGGAAAGCTGCAGTGAGCCCAGCTGCTGTGAAGGATGGCACAAGGATGCTACTCAAGGCCATGACAGGGACTAGAGGAAGGAAGTGACTGGGACAAGCACAAGAGGCAACCCCCACTCCAAGAAACACACTCAAAGCACTGCTTGGGTGTTTTCCCCCAACAGGTCTCAAGCAAGCTCCAGTTTGTCTTCCAGATACTGTCTGGGGAAGAAGAAAAGAAGATTTCTGAATGTCGATAAAATCCCTTTTATCTCAGCCTCCTCCATCAAGGCTGCTCCTCAGTCCTTGCCCTCCAGCCTCCTTCAAGTGATGATTTGCATGGTAATGGTCCCCTGAGCAGGGTGAAAGGAGCGATTTGCACTGGTGCCCAGTGGACGGCTTGACCTGGGGGCAGGGGAAGGGCTAGGGGGTCTGCCCCAGCCCCCTGCCCACGGCAGCGGGGACCCGCAGCGGGGACACAGGGTGTGGGGTGTGCCAAGGCCACCCAGCGCAGCGGTGGCAGGGAGGCTGCAGGGATGGCACCAGCCTCCCTTGGGACTGCTGAAGCTTGGCACTCAGCGCCGCTTCTTCCCCGCTCTTGCCAGATGGTGACTGGTGCAGAAAGGCAGAAATGTTTAGTAGATATTTCTGTTCTGTATTTGGAATGAAGCAGGAGGATACATTCATCTCCAGATGATACTGTGGATGGAATATAAATCCTGCCATCTGTAACAATGGGGGATGTGAGGCATGATCTCCTCGAATTCAGCATTTGCAGATCATCCGGACAGCTGATGCTCAAGAGTCTAGAAGGAACTAGCTCAAGCCAATGTTACAGTTTAACAGATCTTAGAAAAATGGGCAAATTCCAAAAGACTGGAGAAATGTCAGAGTAGTTACAGTGTTCGGAAAAATTTAAAGGCACAGCTCAGAGACCTGCACACCAAAGGGGCTGTTCTGGGGTTTATGTGGGGTCTTTTTTTGGATGGACTGCTCTGGTTGATAAAGGCAAGTTACCAATGCAGCAAAACTGGGTTTCCTCAAAACACTTTGCTTATTAGTACATGACATTTGGATTAAAAACACCACACTATAGAAGCAATTATCAGGGCATGCACCAAATGGACTGAAATCTCAAGACATATCTCACCATGTGGTGGTTTCTGGGGAGACTTCAGAGGATGGAGGTGTCCTTAGCAGGGTCTGTTAGGGAATCTGTTCCTCTTCTGACAGGATGCATGTTTTTATCCATTGACCATAAAAAAGATGAGATGGTGAAGTCTGCAGGTGGCTGGTAGGGATGTTAATGGCGAGCAAGCCAGGTTGCTGCTCTAGTATTTTCTAAATTGCCTGGTAAAATGGCCATAATCCAGCCAAATACACTGTAATACAGCTGCATGCAAGGGACGGCATCTGGGAAAAAAAACCCCACAGCCTTTATCTCCATGTTCAGGCTTGGAAAGCTGTGACTCGGAAGAAGGCTCAGGATGATTGCAGGTAACTGCCACTACATGAGCTCTCATTTCAACAGCATGCTGAAAGCAGCTGACTCCTTCCCTGAATAGCTAATGGGAGAATATAAAACAAAAGTAGGGGAGCAATCTCACCTCTGCTCATGTTACTGTTGAAATGGGTGTTATTGACAAACTGGGTGTCCAGAATTAAAAAGGACGCCAAAGTTCTGCAATGGAAAGCCAGATGTACTGTCCAGGCATCAGACAACAAGCTCTGGTATGAGACTGGAATTGTACAAGCTGCTTATCTTGCTAGAGAGAAGATTGTGAGATGCCCTGACCTCGGACAGAAGAGTTTCTGACAGTTCAGCAGTCTCTGTCTCACAGAGGAGCAACGAGATCTGAAGGCTGAAGCAGAAGTTAGAAAAATTCATCCTGGAAAGAGGATACAAGATCCTAGCAGGAGGGCAAGATTTGCTGGAAGAGCTGACTAGAATGTAGCAGACTTACCATTTCACAGCAAATTTGTGTATGTGAAATGGGTAAATCCTGTTCTGGGGAGGCTCCAAAGCCCTGTTGTGCACAACCTCTTCTGCACTGGGTGCTTCAGCTGCCCCAGAAACAGCAGGACTGCCTGTCCTGGCCTCAAGGTGATCGTGGACTGCATGGCACAGGGGACAGGAGGTGGCTCAGCACTGATTTTTTTTTTCCCCTCTCTCCCACCTTTCCCAGGATGGAGAGTGCAGGTCAGTAGGGCCGGGAAGCTTCTCAGTGCACTGGGGCCAGATGCTGCAGAGGTGCTCTGAGGTGCTGAGCCCTTGCCTGGAGGATGTGGAGCAGAGCCACCAGCAAGGGCTCAGCATCCCAGAGCACCTCCTCAGGGCCTTCACCCCCCTGGTGTCACCCAGCACCAGGTACCTGCCCCGAGCTAAGCTGAGCCCTGGACCCCTGCACACAAAGCACCTCTCCCAGCACCCTGCTCGTCTCTGCAGGATGGAAGTGGCTCATTTGGTGAAAAAATGCTGTGGATCAAAAGCAAAGCTTTTTCCTTGGGGCTTTTGGTTGGTTGTTTTTTGTTTGGTTGGGTTTTTTGTTTAGTTTGTTTGGAGGGTTTTTTAATGTGTTTTGTGTTTTCTTTGTTGTTTGTTTGCTTTGTTGGGGGGGAAAAACTATCTATTTGGTTGAAATTAAAAAGTTTGGAAGTTCGGCATGTTACTTCCCCTGCCTCTTCTCCCAGCTCTTCCCTTTAGTTGTTCCTGCTCAGGAGTGGAGCAGAAGGATGGTGGGTGGTGGCTGCCTTATGACTTTTCCCTTTCGATCTGGAACAAGGCCAAACTTCCTCAACTTTGGAAAAATAACAAGAGGAAAAAAAGCAGCACTAATTCTGATGATCTGGGATGGCAAAATAAGAATAAACAGGGGTTTGGGGATTGGGGTTCTTTTTAATAAGTTAGCTGTAAAAAAATTACATGTAACAGCATAGAGAACACATATATATATGGAATTGTTTGTATTCTACAGCAAACCCATTATAGAAAACTCATTAAAATAATGCCATTTTGGTTGATGAAGAGATAATTATATTTTTAGATAGTAAAACTGATAGCAAGAACATCAAAGGTGAGTAGTGAAAATAAACCAAAAATCAATCCTTCCTGATGACAGATTGTTTTGAAAATTAAATTAATTAATTCTGATGTACACATCAAAATACACACAATTGCAAGCATTCAGGAACAAGGACCATGTGCACTGGTTCTCTGAGTGACACCATGTGTTTGCAGCAGGGCAGTTTGAAAGCAGGGTGAAGGGAGTGAAATAGTTTAATCTAACCCCTTCATTGAAGAATCAATCAGCATGGATAAAATTCCTGGGAAAAACAAAAACTGAATTACACACAGAAAGGTTATCAAGGTCATCCCTCTCAGTAGGATCACTTTAGCTGTTATTATTCATACCAGGAGTCTGTTGCATCTATTCTGAAATTCAGGAGTGAATATTTCACACTCTATGCACACATCTATTCAGTGCTTATCCTGTATTCCATAAAACCTCATCTAGAATATTCCTTGCTGAT
>VYZU01032386.1:0-11892 GCA_013401355.1 Ceyx cyanopectus
ATTTGCAGCCAGATCTGCTCCCCAGTGACCCCAGTCTTCACACGGTCTGTGAACCTGAGCTGGGTGTCACTGAGAAACACAAAGCAACGTTAGGAGTGTAAATGGGAGCCACCCACGCTCACCAAATGATTGCCAGGGTGCCACAACAGGCCACTGTAGTCTGAAACTCTTGAAGTCAAGCTCTGGCTAAGGCTGTGGGCCTCAGCAGTGGTTTAGTTCTGCTGGGGGGCAAAACAAAACCCAACAGGGCTGTACCCCCAAACCCCCACCCTTCTCTCACAAGTGGAGCTTGCCCCATTGGAATGTTTCCATTGCTCTGCTATGCTTTGGCATCTACAATTAAACATACTTGGATGAAGTGCATCATCTCCCACTAAAAATAATAATTTAGCAGCTTCCAAGCTAAGTAGTTGGTTGCCCTGGAGGAGGCAAAAGTTATGCGTCCAATAAGCTACTCATTTTCTCTTTGAATTTAAACTGAGAGCTCTGGATATACTGGAGGGACAAAAACCTTTTTTTTCTAGATTAACTTGATGGGCTTCAAGATGATGCTAGTTTCTAAAAATTAAAGAGAGAGAGAAAAAATAAAGTAAGAGCAAGAAATTTAAGAGAGAGAGGAAAAAAAAAAAAAGATTACTTCATATTCACTTAGAGTTCTGAAATATTATGGACACCCAGTGATACCAAGTCAAATGGGTCCCCAGTTCAAAAGATACAGGGAACTACTGGAGAGAGTCCATTGGAGGCTGGGAAGATGCTGAGGGGCTGGAGCATCTCTGTGCCAGGCCAGGCTGAGAGCCCTGGGGCTGTTCAGCTGGAGCAGAGCAGCCTGAGAGGGGAGCTGAGCAATGCTGTGCAAGAGAGAAAGGGCCCTGGGGGGCAAGAGGATGGGGCCAGGCTCTGGGCAGTGGTGCCAGGGACGGGACAAGGGGCACTGGGCACCAACTGGAACCACCCAGTCCCCAAAATGCCCACTCATGAGAGGAGGAACCCTAGCCATGCCTCTCTCATCCACCCAGGCTCTTTGAGCCCACCAAGCCGGGCCGGCCATGGGCATTCCCTGTACGTACTTGTGCACCCATCCCACTCGCAGGTCTTCCAGGTAGTAGCTGACGTAGCAGTAGAGCCGGATGCCCTCGGCTGTGCTCTGGATCCTCAGGTCGGTGGCGGAGAGAGCTGCAGGGAAGGACAGGAGGTGCTGGGCAGCCCCCCGAGCACCGCCATGGGTCCCATGCAGGGAGGGGCAGCCCGGCTCTTACCGATCCTCCTGCACACCTCGGCCAGCAGATCTGCGAACGCTGTGGAGAGAGAGGCAGCCTGGGGTAAGGCTCCGTGCCCGGCAGGACAGAGCTGTGCCCAGCAGCTTGGCAAGAGGAGCCAGGCCTACCCACAACAGAAATGGGAGCGACGTGGGCACAGAGACTGCTGGGACATGCTTGCCAGGCTTGCTCTACCTGCAGCCTTGGTGACCACTGCTGCAGAGAAACTACACCTGTTTAATTGCTTGTTTTATTGCAAATTACACTGTTCATTTCATTTTTTCCCTGTGAAAAGGTTGTTCCCAGTGAGGGTGCCAGAGCCTGGAAGGGGCTGCCCAGGGAGGTTGTGGAGTCTCCTGCTCTGGAGACATTCCAGCCCCACCTGGATCTGTTCCTAGGTGACTTGGTCTAGGTGCCCTGCTCTGGCAGGGGGGTTGAACTAGATGATCTTCTAGGTCCCTTCCAACTCCTGACACTCTGTGATTAAGTTGGAATATTAACCCACCTGTACATGTTCTAATGGACACGAGTTTTCCTCCACTTGCTTGGAAACAAGTGGAATCAGAGTGAGTGGAAAGAGCCTTAAATAAATTAATGGCAAAGCATAACAAAAAAAAGTTAAATCTTTTAAAGGCATCTAGTTCTAGAACTTCTTTCTATATGTGGAGACTTCCACTACTGGTGGCCTCCAGAGGAACCCCATTATTATCATCATCTTGCTGAGTGTTAATTGTTGTGTTTTCCTCTAATTATACAGAATCCAGGTGCAATAGGCTGTATTCAAACATTGTTCCCCTGCTGGAACAGGATGGGTGGCACCAGGTGATCCCCAGAGGGCCCTTCCAACCCCCACCATACTGGGAGTATCTGAACTGAAAAATCCCAGCTTTTCTAGTGAGATGATGTCGTGTGCAGGGGGCACAAAGCCCTGGGAATGTGACACGTGCAGTGCCCGTGGTTTCCTGCACACACTTGAAGGTGAGGGGTCTGTGCGTGACACCAGCCTGCAGAAAGTGGCTCTGACCTGTGTCCTTCAGCTGGAGCTCACTGGTGTCCTTTCCCCTGTCGTCCTTCAGGATGACCTCGTAAGTCCCAGCATCTTTCTTGGAAAACTGCAGTATCAAAACAGTAACACCACTTTCAGAAGAGTCTAGATTTCACCCCTGAACCCAGATGATGTCCAATCTCCATGATGCCCCAGGGAGGTGCCCCATGCCTGCTTGCTCCAGCAGCTGGCAGCCACTCACCTCAGATATCAGCAGGGTGCAGACACCATCCTTGAAGTCGTGTTCCTCATCCACCATTATCTCCCGGTCGTCTTTGTACCACACGATGTGGGTCTCCTTCTTGATGTTGGCCACCTGAGGGGGGAAGCCACGAGGTTATTTTCTTCCTTCCAGGCTGGGGAAGGTCGTGTTGTGTCAGCTCCCTGCTGGCAGCACGGGGAGCTCTGCGAGGTGATGGGCTGAGTGTGACACAGGGGAGGGGAGAGGGGGAAGAGCAGGGATGGAAAGGGAGGAACAGGCACAGAAGCAGAGGCCACGTCCTCCCAGCATGGGTGGGCCAGAGGGCTCAGCACGTGGCACTCAGTGCCCTCCTCACCCCTTACCTTACACTTCAGCATCACATTGCAGTCATCAGTCACCTCCCATCCCAGCTTTTCCACAAAGTGAGGACCTGTGGAAAACCATGGGTGTGTTTCTAACACATTGAAGGTGTTCCCAAAGCCAAGCCAAATGTGCTTTTTCTCAAAAGAACACTGATACTATTTTAAGGTGCTTTTATTTTCCTACTTCTCCTGCAGCAGGTAAGTGACCACGTGGCAGAAAAGCCCTGTTTCAATTAGCATATATGAATATAAGCAAACCCTTAACAGAATAACACCTGCATGACCCTCATCAATATCCCTGTGATCACCTTGTTTCCTGTGCCACTCTTTCCTCTGGAATTCTGCTTCATCCTGCAGCTTCTTGAACACTAGGAGATAAAACCAGAAACACAAGGTGAAGAACTATGATGTGAAAAGCCACTGGAACACCTGTTGGGATCAGTGGGAGGGTGACAACTGAGGTAACCCTGGTGCAATTTCTCCAGCCCAGCACCAATGGAGGCCATCTCACCATCACCAATGAGGACCAGGCTGGATTGATTGGTTGCTTTCCCATCTTGGAGCTGGAAAGTGTAAGTCCCTTCATCTTTCTCCTCAAGTTTATCCATAATCATTTCAACCAGGCCGGTCTTCTGGTCCACTTTCATTTTGTATTTCTTCAGGAATGGAAAATAAATTGGAGAATGGAAAATTAATTGATACTGGAGTTAGAAAATGAATGTCAAGTGTTTGCATGTCAAGGTCACAGAATGTGAGACCTTCTGTCCAACCCCCTGCAGTGAGCATCTGCAGCCAGAGCAGGGTGCTCAGAGCACCAACCTCCCCTGGGATGGTGCCAGGGATGGGGCAGCCACCACCTCCCTGAAAACACCTTGGTGTGGGACACTGGCTGGAATCCCAGTGGAGAGGGACACCCATGGGCATGCAGGGAGCAGCAGAAGCCTCACCTCTCCGTTGAAAATCTCCTTGTCATTGAACACAAAGTTGGCCTTTGCATTGCCAGACAGTTTCTCAGCTTGCAGCCAGAACCTCACTTCTCCTTTCTCCAGAATCTCCACGGCCAGCTCAGAGGTCAGAGGGACAGCTGCAGAGAAGGGAAGGAGTGAAGCATTTACTGCACACCAACAGCTCTGGAGGTGTCTGTAACACTCTGCTGCTTTGCAACCTCCACCTCCAGGGCTCACCAAGGATCACCACACACCCCAAACCTCCCCAGTACATCTTCTTTACTTATGACTAATAGAAATCCTCCATGTATACACTGATTGCTTGTGTCAGCAGGAAAAACAAATGATGTAAGGAGAACTATTCTGAACATAGCACTAGTCTTTGTTAGTGTTTTTCCTCATTCTTGTTGTCAAAAGTCCTCAGCTGACTTTCACTTGAACATTTTGTTCAGTTATCTTAACCAGCACATTAAACATGTGTCTCTAGACTCTAATATTGTCTCATTTTATTGGTTTCCATCACCTTTAGCTGCCTCAGTGAAGTCTCAGCTCCTCCACACAAGCCGTGCCCCAGGGCAGGGCAAAGTCTGTGCTCAGGTGTCACATGGAAGAGCTGGGGACAGCACATGGAGCACATGTGAGCACATTGCAACAGGCCTGGGGACAGAGCCTGGGACAGCTCCTCCCAGGCATCCTTCAGCTGTGTGTGTGCAAAGCCTACAGGGGAGGACTGGGGCTCAGGGGGTCACTCATTTATTTGTCTCTGCACCATCCTACTTAGGATGCAGGGTGTCTCCTGGAGCAGAGCTGCCAGCCCATACCCAAACACAGCTAGGGGGTGAGGACCCCTGTGTCTTCCTTTCCATGCTCACCCCTTCCCTGCATCTACATCTTCTGTATAGAATACTTTTGGCTTGGAAGCCCCTCCAGGGGTCAAAGGGACTCCACCCCTGCCCTGGGCAGCCTGGGACAGCCCTGCAGGGGAAGAAATTGTTCCTCAGCTCCAACCTCAACCTCCTCTGGGGCAACTTGAGGTCAGTTCCTCTTGTCCTGTCCCTTGTCCCTTGGGAGCAGAGCCCAACCTGCCCTGGCTCCACCCTCCTGTCAGGAGCTGTCAGAGCCAGAAGGTCTCCCCTGAGCCTACTTTGTTCCATGATGAACAAGCCCAGGTCCCTGAGGAGGTTATTTTGTGCCATTAGTTATGCTTTTCAAATCAGGCTGGATTTCTGAGCACCTATAAAAGGCTCTTCTGCAGAAGAAATCAATCCCACAGGACAGGTATTTTCCAGCTGCTATATAAACTTATTATACACCTAGACCAGCAGCCTGCAACAGGTAGTGAAAAACACCAGTAACAAATGTACTGAAAGAGGAAAAATAACTAAATAAACGTAGACTTTCAATTCAAACCACTTTCAGTTGAAGTGAGTGGAGTGACCCCACTGGGGGTGGGAGCTCTGTGACTCCCCCTGCAAGCAAAACTCCCCCCCACCCAGACCAGTGTGATTCACTTACTGGGGAACTTGTGCTCGTGGCTCAGAGCAAGCAGGCGCTTCATCTCTGCAAAAGAGGCAAGAAAAAAGAGGGGGTGTGCCTCCCACCATGGTCTGACACCCCCCCAATGGGGGAAATTGGGGAAGTTGGCAAAGCCAACTAGGCACCCTTCTCTACCTTCCTCATCAATTGTGTGGCTGGATGAAACTCCATCAGTGTCTGTGACGATGCAAGAATAAATTCCCAAATCTTCTTCTCCCAGATCCTTAAAGGCAGCTTTTGACCTTCAAGGGGAAAAAAACAAACAGATGCTTTGATCAGAGGATGAGATCAGTCTCAAGCAGAGCCCTCCTGTACATCTGCAGCAGACAGAGGCAGTCCTGTGCTAGCTCCTGCTGTCTCTTCCCAGGCTGAACCCATGCATGTGCTGCCCCATCCCCTCTGACAGCCCCAGCTAACACTGCAGGACTTGTAGGGAGTCACCAGAGTCACCAAATCAGGCTGTAGTGATGCCACCAGAAGAGTGCTCCTCTCCTCCAGCACCTCCTAGAGGAAACACCCCACAAAGACTGCGGGTGTGTTAGATGGCAAGGGCATTTTGTGAGCAGCCAGAGCATTTTATCCTCTGGAGATTTAAAATACTAACAGCAGCAACAACAATAGCAGCAACTTGCCTCAACTGACAGGTCATGACAGTTTAAAGATCACTACACTGCCTGCCAGGTCTGTCCCATTGTGTGAGCTCCACCTCCCAAAGGGTCTGAGAATGGGCTTGCTGGAGAACAGCCTCCTGAAGCAGCTCTCCAGCTGTTTTCATCCAGCAGCTGAGGCAGGTGTCACTCTTGCTGAGGTCAGACATCCAAAAGGATGGATCTCTGGGGCCACTCTGGAGCTCCCAGGCACGAGACTCTGCCCCCAGGGGTCTTACTTGGAGCCTTTGGTGTCGATGTTCAGCCGAGAGTCGTCCTCGATGGGCTCGTAATTCTTGGACCAGATGAACTTCGAGTTTGGAGACATCTGGTCACACTCAAAGTTCAAGGAAATGACTCCGTTGTCATCCACGTCAACCACCACCTCCTTGGTTCCTGCAAGGGCAGAACTCCATTTTCTCAGAGGAGCCAGCAAACAAGTGTATACAGAATGAATCTGCTGGGACGATGGAGCAGATCTCCACTCTCAGCTGGCACAGAAATCACTGCAATTATTGGCATCCTTGGCCTTTGATTTGGAAGATCTTTTTCCACCCCTCCCTGCCATGGGTTGGGATACTTCCCACTAGGTTCTTCTCAAAGCTCCATCCAACCTGGTCTTGAACACACCCAGTGATGGAGCATCCACAGCTTCCCTGGGCACTCTGTGTCTCATCACCCTCTGAGTGTGAAGTTCCCACTTTCTGATCTAAATCTCCACTGTTCCAGTTTGAAGCTGTCACCCCTCATCCTGTCATAGACAAGATAATGCAGGTGGCTTCAAAACACTGGAGTTAATGGCATCCTTTGAGTAGAGCAGGTCAGAAAAGCTGCATGGGACAGGGTTTCATTAATTCCTGAGGTTCAAGAGACCGATGCAGGATCAGAATCTAATTTTGCTTCTCACCCAGATGCACAAAGACTAAGATCAGCCATGGGGTAGGAAGAGTTGCCACCTGCTCTTGGATCTCCCCTGGGAGAGCCACACACCCCAGAGTGCTTTTGTCTAAAGAAAGCTGCCCTGAGTGGTACTGGGTTCTGTGGGTGGGGTTTGTTATCTCATTTTAGAAAATAACACTAAAAATTCAATGTGATTTTCAAGTGAGAGAAGGTGGATGCAAAGCAGCCACTGGATAAAGACAATTGGGACTATTTGTATTAAAGCAAACACTCTGACTCAGGCTGTTACTCACATTCCTTGATTACAAAGCTCAGTCACCTCACGATTTTCCCTGTGCCAAAAGCAACATTCCAGGAGGAATTGTCTAGAGGGACCCGGCACTGTTTTGTCTCCCTCCAAGGTGGTGATAAAGGCACCATTCACTGGGCAACACCAAAAGACTTCCAGCCATTCAGAAAACAAACCCCAGTGGTGTGATTGTTCCTGAGACTTGTGTGCCTGGGGTGAGGACGGGGGGAACCCACCCCAGAGGCTGCTTTCAGGAATCTTTTTATTTTTAATAAGCCTTTTGTCCTTTTCTTAATACTTTTAAGAAGCTTAGTTTGGTGGGTGCCATATCTGCAGGTCTCAGCTCAAAATATGGGTCAACCAGATTTGCACAAATAAATAATTTTCAGCTTCCCTGAGGTTTCACTGGGCCAAGCCCTGGCTTTCCCTGTCACCTACAGCAGAGTCACCCACGCAGCTAAATAAACCTCAGGAGGATTCTGGGGCTCCAGGTGTGGAGATGCCACCTCTGTGCTGATTCCCTTGTTCATTGCTGGCATTACAGATGTGCTGGGGCCCGGCTCCAGGGATGACTCCAGCACTTGAATTCCTGACTGGAAGTGGTCTCCAAACTGACCTCATTACATTTATAA
Organism: Ceyx cyanopectus; assembly: GCA_013401355.1. Lineage (NCBI taxonomy): Eukaryota > Metazoa > Chordata > Aves > Coraciiformes > Alcedinidae > Ceyx > Ceyx cyanopectus. The sequence goes on from VYZU01032386.1 coordinate 7,820, forward strand.
AGCCTTTCTTTTAAGGTCAGAAGAGGCTGGGCTTTAAAAGACACCAGACAAGAGGTGCCCCTCAACCTGCTTTGTGCTCAGTGGAGAAGCTGGAGTTGAGAGCAGTGGGGCTGCTGGGGTGCAGCCCATAATGCCACCCCCAGAGGGGATGAGAAAGAGGGAGAAAGAGGGAGAAAGAGGGAGGGTTTTCAGCAAACCTGGACGTGTTTCAGCTACGACAGGGTCCGTGGCATCCGACGGGCTCCCGACACCGGCCTGGTTGGCTGCTCGCACGCGGAACACGTAGCCCACGCCCTGGGCCAGGCCACCCACCTGGGGGGGAAAACAGATGTGCAGAGTGGCACCAACACCTGGATCCGTGGCACCCGTGCTGCAGGTCGTGCCAGGCACAGGGCACTCTTATGCACCCGCACTGCAGAACACGCTGGGCACAGGGCACTGGTGTTCACCCATACCACAGAACACACTGGGCACAGGGCACTCGTGTTCACCCACACCACAGAACACACTGGGCACAGGGCACTGGTGTTCACCCACACCACAGAACACACTGGGCACAGGGCACTCATGTTCACCTGCACTGTGGGTCACTCTAGTCACGGGCACTTGTGTTCACCCGCAGTGTGGGTCACAGTGGGCACGGGGCACTCGCACTCACCTGCACTCAGACCATACTGGGCACAGGGCACTTGTGTTCACCTGCACTGCAGAATGTGCTGGGCATGGGGTGCTCATGTTCACCAGTGTTGCAGAATGCACTGGGCACAGGGCACTGGTGTTCAGCCATGCTGAGAGTTGCATCAGGCACTGGCATTCACCTGTGCCATGGGTCACGCTGGGCACGGGGCACTAGCATTCATGGCATTGCTTTTGCTTCTTTGACACCTGGCAAATTCTTCCCCCCTGGCACCTGGGCAGCCTCACTGCTGGCATTGATGTCTCTGCAAAGGGAGCCCTGGTACTGGAACAGTGGGTTTGACTCCTGCACCTCGATGGAGACACTGCAGGTGTTCACTGTGGGTGCAGCCTGGCTCTTAGCAATGACACTATCAGGGTGGCAAAGGGTGCCCACACCTGTTTGAAACGGGGGTTATTTGATGGCACAGGGTTCATTGTAGTGAGGAGGGGTCACCCTGATGATGCAGGTGATGCAACAGCACAAAAAGCTTGGGTTTAATTCTCTGTGAGATGTGGGGAGAGGGAAGGGTGAGTGAGAAGGAATCACCTGGCACTTATCACACTCTCCGGGTTTTGTGCCATCAGGTTTTGTGCTTACCTTGCCCTCTGAGCCAGAAGATGCTCAGGATGCCTCCTGTCCTGGTGTTTGGACTGGAGGAGTGGTATTTGGGTTAGCAGCACTTAATTTTGTTGATTTTTAAGAATTATTACTATTTATTGGTCTATTTTTAGGCTTGTCACACCAGATTGTCTTCTGAGTCACTGTCTAGTCTGCCTGCATGGGTAACCCAGCACATCAGAACCTCCTAAGCAGAGCCATGATGAGCAGGTCATGGTGCTCCCCAGGCCTGACCCCTCAGGGTTATACCAGTGTTTAAATCTTAAGCTGTTTACCTTCAAGAATTTCTTTTGAAGTGGCTTCTCATTGACACTTCTCCAGTGCTCCTCCTTTGCTTCTTTTTCCTTCATATCAACATAATACCCGGCTATGGGGCTGCGTCCAGTATAAACTGGTTCCTTCCACAGCAGGACCAGAGAGTCCTTCCTCACTTCGGTGCACATGACATCATGGGGTGGCCCTGGAAGGCAAGGGTTGGAGTTGTGGCATCAGAATGAATGACCAAGGGGTTAATGGATAAGCAGACAGCCCAGAGCTGATGTCACACGTGTCCCCTCTAGGCCTGATAAAGCACAACCCACGCTGACAACCACCACTAACCCAAACAACAACCCTCTTTGTTGAGATTGTATCTCGACCAAATATTAATGAACAAACAAAAAAAGACAAATCATCTCAGAACCCAGGGAGATGAGTTAATTATTAAGCTCATGGGCTGCTTCAAGGACTGCTCTAAAGTCCACTGAAGCTCATGGAGGTTGTTTTCAGCCTTCTGGCCTTGAAGGGATTCACTCAGACAAGGGTGACACAACCTCCTTCTTCTCTGCCTTGCACTTCAGACAGGTATTTATGGCTACCAATTAAACTAGGAAACAAAAGGGGCAGACCCAGTACAGGAACTGGGCAGGAAAGATAAAGAAGGGACAAGCTACTGATGGAACAGGGGCTGTCTGATGTGTCACCATCCATGGACGACATCAAAGTGACAGAGGGCCAAGCCTGGGTACAAACTTCAGCTCCCAGTGACTCCCCTGGGAACTGAGGGTGTTGAGAAGTTAGATCATGGGTCACAGGGCACCCTTGGGCTGTGAGCAGCCTCTCCCTCAGCATCCTACCTGGTACAGCAATGGTCCACTCTTCACATTTGAAGGGCTGGCTGGGCAGGGAGGGTGTGCCCACCCCGGCCAGGTTAGCAGCAGCCACCTGGAACTGGTACACCATGTTCTCCTTCAGGTTCTCAATCTGCAAGGCAAATAAAATGGTATTTATTAACTCTGGATTGAGACTTCAGAGGTCCCAATGACAGTCACTGAACACATGAGAATGCTCCTAAGTTCCTGGAGAGCATCACTGACATCATCCCTAAGGCACCTTGGCTTTTCCCTGATAAGTGGTGGAGCACAGGAGGGTTCTTAGCACACTCAAACTGTAAAACCCTTGACAGACACCTGGGTGGCCAGGGAGGGAGCAGGGTATTGCTCTAAAACAGATTAATCTGCCTTGTGATGCACAGCAAGTTCACCTAAGGCCAGAGCTGTCCTCACAGTGGGGTGAAACTCAGTCCTGCTTTTCTTTTGTATAGCAGCTCCACGAGGTGGTAACTAGTGCTGGGTCCAGAACTGATCACAGCAGCAGCTGGCACACACAGCTGCTTCCAGCACCAGCAAGCACTGGGGTAGGTCCAGCAAGCCCAGTGGGAACGCCATGAAGGGCCTGCAAATGGGGTGAGCCTACAGCAGTGAACTCACAGGTGATGGTGCCAAACAGGGAAGTGTACAGATAACTGTGCAGAGGAGATCAACAGAGATAAAGTTATTATCGTGGATGGAGAAATCTAGAATCATTCTGGATGGAAAAGACCTGTAAGATCATGCATGCATCCCCCAGCCCAGCCAGGGCACCACTGCCCCATGGCCCTCAGCACCACAGCTCCAGGGCTTGGAAACCTCTCCAGGGCTCACAGGGACTCCCCCCCTGCCCTGGGCAGCCTGGGACAACCCTTGGAGGGAAGATGTAGAACTGAACAGCACCCATACGCTGGATCATCATTCATCCTGAATCATCTTAGAGATCTGTTCTGGAGCTGCTCCCTGCTCCAGAGCACTACCAGGGCTCTGCTTCTTACCCTGTATGCCCTGTCACTGACAGCCTTGACGTTGGCCTCCATCCACCTGCCAGGAACTCCAGCGAGCACCTCACGGTAGTTGACGTAGTATCCGGTAATCTCCGTCCCACCCGTGACCTGGGGCTGTTTCCACCCCAGCACCATCGAGTCACGAATGCTCTCGAGCACCACGATGTCGTAGGGTGGGGATGGAGCAGCTGTTCCAGCATGAACAACACATCAGGAAGGAAGCAAGATTTCAGACTGACATTTGGGTGCCATACTCGGTGGCTCCCATCCCACCTTTCCTGAATTATTTACACTGTGAAAGGAAGCTTCAGGAGTTGGAAGAAGAAACACGGGGTAAAAGCTCCCACAAACCAACTGAAGCAGCACCAACTGCATGGGAATTAGTTCTCAGGGTCGTTTGTTTTTTGAGCAGCAAGCTGACAGAACGTGTTGTGATTGCAGCTCTAAGTGATCAGCACTGGCTTTAACATGTGAAAAACAAGGAACCAGAACTAATATTACAGAGAAGTTGGAGATGCAATGATTTGGTTTCTTCTCCTGAAAGCAAACCCTTTCTCCCAGACAGTGTTTGCTGTAGTTCCTTCTTTTTTTAGACAGGGCCACATTCTTCCCATTGAGAACACATGACTTCTTTTTTTTTTT
>VYZU01032424.1:0-22435 GCA_013401355.1 Ceyx cyanopectus
TTCTTGCTTTTTTTTTCTTTTTAACCTATGCCATCTACAAAGATAGAATGTAGAGTTTTCTTTTTAATACATTTAAAGTTTGGAAGACAGGGAGAAAGACTGACAGCTATATAATAAAAAGGTAGGTATTTTGGTTTTGAACATATTGAGACAATTTAGGAGGGCAAAACAGGATTAAGTGAATATTGTTCAAGTCATGCTTTAGATGTTGGAAACCTGAGTACAATCCAAAAATAACATGCATTTATACTGCAGTGAAATGACCAAGTGCTATCTCAGTGCTACAAGGAATTGCTTCCTACACATTGAGGACAAAACTGTCAGTACTAATATTCAGCTCAGCTTTCAAGGTGACACACAGGTAAGTTCATCTGGTTTTAATAAAAGAAGCCTGAACACTATCACATAACATGATGTATTTAGAAATAAGATTAGATATGGACTATATTCTGATTTCAAGCTAGGAAATAAGGAGTTGGTCTTTCCATGTAGTAGCATAATTGTTAAGTAAGTTTCACTGAAAGAATTTAGGCTACAAAGTTTTACTAGTGGTGGCAACACAGTGTCAAAAGAAGTAACATGCACATCATGTCTTTTAGCCCCTTTATGTACATTAGGAATTAAATTAGGATGTAACATTAAGATAGTGATTGACATTATCTCAGTATAAATATGCTGACTACTTAATTTTCTCCTCCTGATGGCCTTTTGCCATCCCTTAGTATTTCACCTTAAGTTTCAGAAACAATTTGAAAATGAAGCAAAGCTGCTCACTTAAGATGTCACTTACCATTAACCAAAGCCACATTTATTCCTCTGCCAACATTATTTTTAACTCCACTCATTAAACTGAAAGAAAATAAACAATTTCATTTTAAACAGGACAACTTTCTGATGCAAAATATTTTTTAAACAGGATCAAATTGTAATAGATCCATAGTTGAAAGACCACATGTTCTTGGGTACTTAAATGAAGGAAAACCTCCATGAACTAATAATCTGTGCTGTTATGGCACCACTGAATTGAGAAGAATAGATCAAATATCCCCAGGTCTATCCATTTTATTTGATCACTTGGTTGCTTAATCATCTTGATTTCAAAGTATGTGTATATTAAAAGTGTTTCTAATTTGGATTATGGCTTTTCAATATAGAAGAACAAGGCTAGAACAGCAGAATTCCTATCGGCCATCAAAGCAGCTTTTTAATTATGAAGTAAAATTGAGAAATTAAATGTGTTCTGAATGGTTCTGAGCACCACCTTTAGTGCTCTCACATAAACAAAGTAACATCCTGAAGTTTAAAACAGAATAAAAACCTATGCTGTGAATACTTTTATCAAATTATGGAAACTTGTCCCTGCTTACTTATCTTCTAAGTATGAAGAATATAAAGTAATCAGAAAAAAGAAGTTTTGTAGGAGTGAGTTCACAAAATATCACTAAAAAAAATAGAGCTACTGAAGAGGTAGTAAGTTCTTTCAGAGCTCAGAGGTACTACTTCACACACTTGAGATAGCTTGTGCACTAGGGGAGATGCTGCAGGCTGCAATGTGACAGCGTTCCCACACGAGGGCAGCCGTTCATCAGTTTTAGAATTCTTTAGCAATTTACAATCAACAAGATATGGGAGCTTTTGAAAGAGAAATTAAACATCTTACTAGCAAAGCAGGAGATAACATTAATTAAGATTTTCTGATGGGCATTTAAATGACATTATAAGTCCTCCTCAGAAGGAATTCAGAAAGATGGAAACTGAACTTAGAACTCCAATAGCTGTGCACTAAGGTGGGTGCTAGCATTGCAAGGATAAAGATTTCTTGCCAGCAACTACTTTCTTTTCATCACTGTCTTCAGTGAAATATCCAAGTAAACGATTTATTTTCGAGGGGGATGGGGACAAGAACAACAATCTATTCTTAGTTAATCAGTAAGTGAGACATTAAAAAAAAAAAGTCCCCAAAACCTGCAATCCTGGAGTTAAAAATATTACTTGCACTTCCCCAACTTTTGATCAGTGAATCATCCTGTCTTCACAGATACTAAGCTTCCTAGCAACCAGAATGAGATAGCAGTAAGTTTTCTAACAGGAAAATAATATGCAGAGATTTTAGGTAAGACTGTCAAAGTGAACCAGTGGTAAGAATGGAAAGCAGAACCTAGCAGCTTTTACTTAGTACGTGCTCTCAGACTACACTGTGATGCTTTGATGCAACCTCACTCCTACACAAGTGAACAAGCTTCAGGGCAGTCAGCCTCACAAAAGCATGGCTTGAAATTTGAGTGGTGCTCATGTTTCTACTAATACAAAGCAAAGATGCTGCATGAGTTTAGTTGCCAGAGAAGAAAGCTCCTATTTCTACTTTGCTACATCTTAATTCCTAGAGTTAGTGCTAAAAAATACATTCTTCTCTAAGACTAGAAGACTATTTACAGAGTAGCTTCAGAGAGTAATGTGATGGAAAATGTAAACCAATACCCTATTGTCTTACAGATTAATTACCCTTTTTACTATATTACATGGAGTTATTTTGTTCACAGTGAAGTTGCATTTGCTCTAGAATTCATTAGCACTAAGGACTGTAACCTGCTATCTGAACCACTCTGTACTGAGCTGACAAACAGCTACACAGGAGTAGTGTAAATGCAAATAGAAAGCAAATACTTGTAAGTATTTTTAAAATCTCCTTCCTGATAATAAAAAAATCTCCTTCCAACAAGACTTATATCATGTCTTTTCCAATATGTGACACGAAAAATGCAGCAGACTGTGGCACACAGAGTTGGACACCCTGGGTGCCAATGAGCAGAAACTACCTAAAAGCAAAGAATCGAAGAGCCTAAAATAAATATTAATATTCCCATTATGGTGATTACTGAAATACATACAGTTAATTACTCTATGCACTGTCTTACTGTGTTAAAAATATAGTTATTATAAATACAAGACAAACTCAGAACTGAACTGTGTTTCAGGCAGTTCCTTTCCTCATTTCACAATTATTTTAGGTTTATTAACTTTAGCACAATCAAATAACTGCTGACTACTAAAATACTAAATTTTTTCCTGTTGTCAAACTGTTTGCAAAACAAAACCTACAAAGAATCACTTAAACTACAGATTCTGTGTGTGAAGTGATCCAAAGCAGCATTTGAAAAAGACACTCAGAGATCACAGGTAAAAATACTTACACGTTGTCTTCTACGCAGATTTTAGGTCCAACTACATTCGCTGCTCCACTTGCCATTTTAAATGCAAAATGCTTTTCAGGACAAGCTTTAGAGATCCCACATTTGTATCTTGGAGGTTTTGTAGCTTTCAAAAGGAAATACAACAGGATTTTAGAGACAGGACCACGGGTAGGCTGACAAATACCAGTTAAGTTTTCTGAAAGAATTCAAGAAAAAGAGCAAAGACAAACAGGATCTCAGCTGCAGTTTCATAGCAGCTGAAAATAATCTGGATTTCTGCAGTACCTCATTATTCTATTTCTTGTTCTCACCCTGCTGCTTGCTCTGGCACTGTCATCAAAAGCCTCAAGACAAACTACAAATGAAATGCTGTCAAAAAACAGACTTTACCAGAAACTTGGGAAAATCAGGAAAAGAGGAAAATTAGTTTCTGATTGCATTTAAAGTGTAATTATGACTTTAACTATGAAAATTCAACAGTCTTTCTGTTATTAGCAAAAGCAAGTCACAGCAGTAACACATGCAGATGAATACTCACAGCGTGCAGCTGCATCCAGTGCTGATCTAGCTAAAATGCAAAAGGAAAGTTTTAGAAGATGTTACTATTAAAGTGTCATCTGCTACAAAATATCCTATAGATTTAAATTAAACATTAACCTTTATACTGTAGAGCAAAGAATGTGATCAGGAACCACATTTTGAAGCACTACCTTAATTTATGACTCCCCAATTAACATGAAGATCCATGGAGATACAAACCCACCAGGGATTTGTGGAGTGTGGGCACTGAAGGGAAATAGATTCCCTTCTTACAGCTTCACTGGGATAGGGTTCCTTTCACCTGGAAAGCCTACAACTCTGGTGTATTTGAGCCCAAACATTCATGACTCCCTTTCTTGGGACAGGAATCACAGAATCACTATGGTTGGAATATAAATGTCGAGTGCAGGGGGATGATAATTTTCCTAGTCCTGCTGGCCACACTATTCCTGATCCAGGCCAGGATACCATTTGCCTTCTTGGCCACCTGGGCATACTGCTGGCTCGTGTTCAGCTGGCTCATGTTCAGCTGGCTGTCCATCAGCACCCCCAGGTCACTTTCTGACAAGCAGCTTTCCAGCCACTCAGCCCAGAAAGACACAAGTGACCTCATCTTGCACATATCTACAATACATCTCTAATACTTAGTGACACCCCATCTCTTCAACGACTATAAATACACCTCTTGTGACTGGTTCACATGGTGGCTCAAACTGTAGTAATCNTAAAATGGGGAACCTATCACACAATATATACTCAAGAAAACTTTGTTAAACAGAAAAAGAAGGTAAAAATATACATACTTGGGTAAGCAAAAGAATAAAACTTAAGAGAGTAGGTTAAATACAGAAAATAAGTTACTACACACATTGTATATGTTATATATATATATAAATCCCAAGTAACACATTAAAAATAAACACAAAAATCTTAAGTGTAAGAGCCAAAGTCAAGCTTAAAGCAAAATAAATATGATATTCTTGTTTGTGACTCTCATATATATTAAAATATGTCTGGAGAAAACAAAGTAATTACTTACCAAATATGTGTCCTAAGTTTGCATCCATTTTTATTTCAAACACTTGAGATATGACATAAAACGTGAATAAAAATATTGCTACGACCACTACCAGCTTTGCAGCACCTATTCAGAAGCAGAGAAAAGATTCAAAACATGCAATTAGTAACATTAAATTTACCAAAATTAATACATGAGAATTATGCATCAGAATAAGATGAACTCAAAAACAGGATGATCATTTCTGGACTCACTGAAGAGAATAAATCTGCCAGAAATGGACATTATAATGTAGGATTCAATTGAGCCAGTCCATCAGGTGACTACATCAAACAAACCCTGCTCTCAGCTTTATGCATCTTCATGCTTGTCTGACACCTCAGTTCACCAGCTCGGCTCAGCAGCCAGGAGAAAACACAGATTTCTCCATGAAACTCCAGCTCGACAAAATCAATCAAGCTGATCTAACTGGTTGCTGTCCAAAGAGGAAATTCCCACATTCCACTTTCTTGTTCTTAGCTGTCTGTACCTGTTCCCTCACTGTTCACAAAGAGACCTCTTCTTTGTTTGGTGGTTTGGGGTTTATTTTTGGTGTGTTTTGTTTTTGGTTGNATACAAACCCACCAGGGATTTGTGGAGTGTGGGCACTGAAGGGAAATAGATTCCCTTCTTACAGCTTCACTGGGATAGGGTTCCTTTCACCTGGAAAGCCTACAACTCTGGTGTATTTGAGCCCAAACATTCATGACTCCCTTTCTTGGGACAGGAATCACAGAATCACTATGGTTGGAATATAAATGTCGAGTGCAGGGGGATGATAATTTTCCTAGTCCTGCTGGCCACACTATTCCTGATCCAGGCCAGGATACCATTTGCCTTCTTGGCCACCTGGGCATACTGCTGGCTCGTGTTCAGCTGGCTCATGTTCAGCTGGCTGTCCATCAGCACCCCCAGGTCACTTTCTGACAAGCAGCTTTCCAGCCACTCAGCCCAGAAAGACACAAGTGACCTCATCTTGCACATATCTACAATACATCTCTAATACTTAGTGACACCCCATCTCTTCAACGACTATAAATACACCTCCTGTGACTGGTTCACATGGTGGCTCAAACTGTAGTAATCTGGAGTTAAATAACATGAACCCTCCCCATGTACCTAAAACTGGGGACTTCTGTAATGAAAAATCCTTTGAAGAAAAAGCTGGTTCAAAACACGGACTCGTATTTTCAAATCCTCCTTTCCTGTGTAGAATCTGGACACATCTGAAATGTTTTGATTACTGTATCTTCTAACTGTACTTGAGACTGTACTTGTACTTGTGTAAGTTAAAAAAGCCCACCCAAAGCATAAATATTCAATTGCTTAAGTAGCAGAAAGACAGAGTGTAGATTTACAGAAACATGATTCAAGTCACCTACTTTACAATTCCAGACTAAGGCTGTAAATATCAGTAAACAGAAAAAGAAGGTAAAAATATACATACTTGGGTAAGCAAAAGAATAAAACTTAAGAGAGTAGGTTAAATACAGAAAATAAGTTACTACACACATTGTATATGTTATATATATATATAAATCCCAAGTAACACATTAAAAATAAACACAAAAATCTTAAGTGTAAGAGCCAAAGTCAAGCTTAAAGCAAAATAAATATGATATTCTTGTTTGTGACTCTCATATATATTAAAATATGTCTGGAGAAAACAAAGTAATTACTTACCAAATATGTGTCCTAAGTTTGCATCCATTTTTATTTCAAACACTTGAGATATGACATAAAACGTGAATAAAAATATTGCTACGACCACTACCAGCTTTGCAGCACCTATTCAGAAGCAGAGAAAAGATTCAAAACATGCAATTAGTAACATTAAATTTACCAAAATTAATACATGAGAATTATGCATCAGAATAAGATGAACTCAAAAACAGGATGATCATTTCTGGACTCACTGAAGAGAATAAATCTGCCAGAAATGGACATTATAATGTAGGATTCAATTGAGCCAGTCCATCAGGTGACTACATCAAACAAACCCTGCTCTCAGCTTTATGCATCTTCATGCTTGTCTGACACCTCAGTTCACCAGCTCGGCTCAGCAGCCAGGAGAAAACACAGATTTCTCCATGAAACTCCAGCTCGACAAAATCAATCAAGCTGATCTAACTGGTTGCTGTCCAAAGAGGAAATTCCCACATTCCACTTTCTTGTTCTTAGCTGTCTGTACCTGTTCCCTCACTGTTCACAAAGAGACCTCTTCTTTGTTTGGTGGTTTGGGGTTTATTTTTGGTGTGTTTTGTTTTTGGTTGGTTGGGGGGTTTTTTTGTGTTTGTGTTTATTAATTTGGGGGGTGGTGATGTTGTGGAGTTTTTTAGGTTTGGTTTTTTATTTGGTCTTTTTTTTTGATTGGTTGGTTTTATCCTTCCACTCCTCAAACTGAACTACCTCTATCTTAACATATAGCCAAGACTTAGTAATTGGGGATCTGTTCATATACTGTAGTTTGGCTGCTTGGTCAGTCAGTTCTGAGCATTATTTAAAAAAAACAAACAAAACAAACCAACCAACCAACCAACCCAGAATAATTAAAGATAAAATAACAATTTTAAAAGCTACATTAATAAAAAGCAGTACCTCTCCTCTCTCCCTTTTTAATACATTGAAGCCTCATGTAGCTTGAAGCTTTACAAGTGTAATTTCTCCAGTGCCGAGTGATCAAACAAGCTCCTGGGAGAAGAGCTGGAGGAAGCACACAACCATAACAATCTCCATCTGAAATGGCAGGGCCACATACACCCAAGTTTTATGAACCCTGACAATTCTGTAATTTTCAATAGATTTTTACAGAACACCCCACTCTTAGCTTATAAAATACCAAGTGCCATAGTAGAAGTGAGGGGAGGAGGCGTCTGATCAATGTCCTGTCTTCCTGTCTCTCTCCAGTATGTCAAACTGTTTGGAAGAAACAGCCTTAGATCATGCTTCAGGTGTTCAGATTGCCAGCCAAATAAACCCTTCTGAAAAAAAACCCTCAAACTTATGTACTCCTGCAGATCTCAGACTGCTGCTGTGATGGGCTGTTCAGAAAACCTAAAAATAGACAGATTACTCAGCTTTCAGAAGGATGAGAGATGTAAATCAATCCTTCCAAAAGGCTAAAAAAAGATAAGGGGATAGAAAAAGAAAAGAAATATGAAGAAAGAAATACAAGGTTTTTGTTAGCTTGGCCACGCAGATACATTCTTAATTTTAAAATACTATGCTGGGACTCCAAGGATTATTGCCCTTGAAGGGAAATGAACCACATGTAAGCACTAAAGCAAACAGATGATCTGAACATATGTTAAGGAGTGGAGAGAAGGTTTTCAAAACAATACTGCTTAAAAAGGCAAGACAGTACCAGATTTTGGAATGTGTCATCTAGCAAAGGCATTTGGAGAGCATGTTCTTTCAGTAGACTGTAGGTGAGATGAACAAGAATTCCATCTGAGCACTAACCATCCCCTCCACTCTACATCCTGAGCCTTTTGACTGCACTCCGAGTGCTCCTTCTAAGGGAGAGGCAAGAAATCTCCTAAAATCTTCTCTTAGCCCTTGAACCAAAGTGTTTGCTGCAGGTTAACCATTTGGCCATATCTTGTGAGTTTTAGCAACACAAGCAGACAGATGGAAAAGAACAATAGTTTGCAAAAGTAATTTTCAAGGTCATTTAACCACCTTTTAAAAACTGCAGGATATTCCAGCTCTTTATCAGATTTACTTTGGCAGGTTGGTCCCAGTTACACAATCTGAGGTTAATAAAAAAAAAAAAGCTTTAGAAGTAGTAACAAAAATCAGGACTAGTTCCATACATTAAGAAGGTTAATGTGCAACCCTCTTGACAAAGGAGGTGTCATTCTCTCCTAGAAGAGCCAACAGTTGCTCCTTATGCAACATAACACTACAATTTCTGATAAAAGTGCAATGCATCAGAAACTCAAAACCATTGAATTGCCACACAGGCTATTCTAGTGCAAGGAAATGTCTAAAATAGCATTGGCTTGTAGTGTCATATTGGCAAAGATCTTATTTTTGCAACTACTACACCTTGTGCCAAGTATAATCAGTTTCTCAAATGCTGTACTACAGTAACTCTGAAAAAGGCTTTTACAGTTTTCAAGCTCCCAGGAACCATTCAGGAAAATTCCTGTATTTCAGACACTATAGTATAATGGTGCAGAGCACAGCTGCTTGCTCTCAGACCATCCCAAATTCCAAATGAGTTTCATTAACATCAATTAAACAGCAATGTCTGTTATGCCAGTCAAATTTAATTTACAACATTGTCACAACTTGTTAAAGCTGTCTAGAGCCTCATTTCACAAGTGACAGAAGTCTGGTTTCACTGACTGTATTTACCTGCTATTCTCATTTTGAGTCTTCAGCCAGCTAATGACACCAGTGCATTAAAAATAGCCACCTAGGGAAAAAGCACATAATTGTAATTACAGCCAAATAAGAGCTTTATGATGACTTAACAATAAAAAAAATAATGGATTTTCAAGCCAACAACATTAATTATGATTGTCCTGAATACCTAAATCCTCATGCTTACAGTAAAGAGAAGAAGATTTAAGACTGGCTCTGATGTATTGCTTTCATTTGTCACTCACAGCAGCATCCAGAAGTCACATGATGGTCAGTGGTGACAGAAAAACCAATCCTGGAACTGGGACTATATCAGAATACCCTGAAAAGCACAGCCTATGAGCAAACACCATGTAAGCACCCAGAAGTTTCTTCTTTAGAAGAGCTTGCCACCACGGAAAGTCAGAACAGCCACAGCCTACACAGACCCCGCTCAAAGGCTGCCACCTATTCCTCCAGCAGCCCTTTGTCCCTGGGCTGTGCCCCATCTCTTCCCTCTGCCTGCAGAGCCATGGGTGCTGCTGGCTCTGCACCATGGCCATGCCAACAGCAGGTTGGTGCTGCCCCCAGCCTGGGCATCTTCCGACTCATCTCCCCCAGCTCCTGATTCACGAAGCACAAGGTGACCAGGTACAGCCACTTGGCACCCCCAGCACTGACATGGGATCAATGCAAATCAGGTTGGGCAAACACTGTCATCTTTACTGAGGATATACCACAGATCTATTAGAAATGCAATAATTTGTTTTACAACATTTAAGTAAATTAAGCATTTTTTTTTTAAATAAGAATTTGCTTGAAAACAGTATGCTACCTGAACTGTTCCATTTCTTCTAATTTTAGCATCATAATTAAGAAAAAGCCCTCAGTTATTTTCAAAAACATATGAAGCATTCAGTCTGTAATCAGTACTTCCCTTCTCCATTAAAAAAAAAATCTGAATTTCTATTTTGCTGCAAAACTGCCTATATTTAGTACTAAAAAAACCCACAACTATTGGTATTCAAGGATCCTCTTGGATCATCTCCAACATTTTGAAAACATAATAAACTATCAATCTAATCCAAGTAGCTGCTGCACACTCCATCAGTAAAGCTACAGTACCCCTAACACTCTGCAATCCTATGCCATGGTTTTGAAGACCATCAGAAACATCACGTTTAGAAATTATTTGAAAAACTATTGTTACTAGAAGTCAGAAAACACAAATCATTTGGAGATGAACCAAAACCCCCATGTAGTTCTCGTGGCCTGTGCTAGGGAGGAAAAACTGCTGTTACACAAACAACCTTTTGCTTTCACTTGACTCGGTATCTCTAAGTTCAGTGGTTTGTGTCCAGATCCTCTTTGCCAAAGACAAGGGCACTGTGCTCTACTGCTTGAAGTTTCCAAGAAAATGGTCAGAAAACAAACAAACAAACAGGAAAACACAAATACAAGTATAAAAATATTTATTTCTACACCCTAAGAATTTGAAAATAAATAGCAACAAAGTCTGAAAAACAGACAAAAGTTTTTGAATGCCAAGGCTGTACAAGGGAAATCTCATAGTATATTATGGACATTATAGACCCATTATATTTATGGCCACATCTATTATATCTATATATAACTTCTTCAATGAAAGTATTTATCTGCCTTACAATAAAGGCAAAAGGAATCTGCCAGAGCAGATAAACTCTTTCCCCCCGCAAAGTCTGCGAACAGAATTATTCTAAGCTCCTTTCCCTCCCCCTTCCCGCCCCCAGAAATTTATCAACGTTAAAATAAACACCATCTGACGTTTTAACATCCACTAGATTGTTTTAAATCAGCACTGAAAAACAAATTTCCTCTTTTGGTTTTATTGCAAACAAAAACACATAACTAATTCGTAGCATGAAAGCAAGAACATGAACAAAACCAAAAAGCAGAGACTAGGATCAGCCTTGGGTGCAGGACACCTTCATCCCAACACACTCATCCAACCATCTCAACAATCACTATTTGTTGCAAACAGCAAATACACAATGGATAAGATGAGGGTTTAAGTGTTAAGTTTTTTATTTTAGAAAAAGTAAAAGTATGTTATGCCTCAGCTCGAAAGGAAATTTAAAAATGACTTAAGAGATTCTTTTGCTAAATTACAGCATGCCAAAAAATTGTGGGTTTTGATCTAGAGCATAATTGCAAGAATGATACAGTACAGATAAATGCTGCAGCACATTTTCCAGCTGCAAGATAATTTATGAACACCAAGTCCTTTTCCTATACTGTATTATCTTAGAATTTTTTTTCAATTCAGAACAGAACAGAAATAAGACAGCCCATAAGCCCTTACGAATGCTAAAAAACTATTACTCCACATCATGTTAGAATTCATAACTGGAATTACAGAAGTGATATAAAAAAATTATTTGGAATTTCTAATGGTGTGTATTTTACAATAATTAAAATAAAGCAAAAAAACAACAAAGAATACAGGATCACAACTGAGTTTGCTCAGATTCAGATGCACAAAAACAACAATCCCTTGATTTCTTTAGGAATGTGCTAAAAAAACCCACAATCAGTATTTTCCTTCTAACTGATATGATTCCAACAAGCAGAGGCTGCAGAATTACAACCTAAGTATCTTCTTGACTTATGTCTAGTAATATAATTAATTGCTTTGTTAGTGCAACAACATATCTCTGGTCACAAGACTCACGCTTATCATTTATTAGTCAGACTGAGGCAGGAGATGCAGCCTGTAGCAGGGTCTATATGCAGTCCTCTGATGAGTACAGCAGAACCCCATACAGATTCCAAGGCCAAAGAGAACACCACAAAACACATAACAGAAGCAATCAACATCTACAAGGCACAAAGTATACCAGCTGGTTTTGGGAAGCATGATATTGTATGACTGTGAAACATGGCTTTGCTTTATCTTCAGGTTGTTTTCTTAGTGCAGAACTTGAGGTTTATCAGGCAAGGTCGAAAATTTGGGCAGTGTAAAGAAACAAAAAAATTTCCCTCACAAGCAGTGCCAAGTGCCTTGAAACAAGATACTCACTGAAGAACCTAATACCTGTGCCTTCAGACATTTGTTTTCCTGTCTAAGAGTTGGTACTCCCCAGGGTGGCCACTGGAAAGAGAGGTGTGATGAGCTGCAGGTTCACAGCTATCACAGGGAGCAGTGAAAGGTGCTCTAAATCAGAACAAATTCCAGTGACAATCAGCATAATCGAGTGCCTGCACATGGCACATGCATCCGTTCACAAGATGAGTAGCACTGTGAATTTCAGCTATTCTATTAAACATGATATTCCTATTTGTCAAAGGAATCCTGTGCAACTCTGTTAGCCTGGAAGACCGTGCTCCTCTTCCCCTGTGATCTGTGTACAGTGCTGAAGTCGTGGCCATGTGTTCTCTCTCAACAACCACATCTGTCAAAGAGCCTTCTGAACCCCTCNGTATCTCTAAGTTCAGTGGTTTGTGTCCAGATCCTCTTTGCCAAAGACAAGGGCACTGTGCTCTACTGCTTGAAGTTTCCAAGAAAATGGTCAGAAAACAAACAAACAAACAGGAAAACACAAATACAAGTATAAAAATATTTATTTCTACACCCTAAGAATTTGAAAATAAATAGCAACAAAGTCTGAAAAACAGACAAAAGTTTTTGAATGCCAAGGCTGTACAAGGGAAATCTCATAGTATATTATGGACATTATAGACCCATTATATTTATGGCCACATCTATTATATCTATATATAACTTCTTCAATGAAAGTATTTATCTGCCTTACAATAAAGGCAAAAGGAATCTGCCAGAGCAGATAAACTCTTTCCCCCCGCAAAGTCTGCGAACAGAATTATTCTAAGCTCCTTTCCCTCCCCCTTCCCGCCCCCAGAAATTTATCAACGTTAAAATAAACACCATCTGACGTTTTAACATCCACTAGATTGTTTTAAATCAGCACTGAAAAACAAATTTCCTCTTTTGGTTTTATTGCAAACAAAAACACATAACTAATTCGTAGCATGAAAGCAAGAACATGAACAAAACCAAAAAGCAGAGACTAGGATCAGCCTTGGGTGCAGGACACCTTCATCCCAACACACTCATCCAACCATCTCAACAATCACTATTTGTTGCAAACAGCAAATACACAATGGATAAGATGAGGGTTTAAGTGTTAAGTTTTTTATTTTAGAAAAAGTAAAAGTATGTTATGCCTCAGCTCGAAAGGAAATTTAAAAATGACTTAAGAGATTCTTTTCCTAAATTACAGCATGCCAAAAAATTGTGGGTTTTGATCTAGAGCATAATTGCAAGAATGATACAGTACAGATAAATGCTGCAGCACATTTTCCAGCTGCAAGATAATTTATGAACACCAAGTCCTTTTCCTATACTGTATTATCTTAGAATTTTTTTTCAATTCAGAACAGAACAGAAATAAGACAGCCCATAAGCCCTTACGAATGCTAAAAAACTATTACTCCACATCATGTTAGAATTCATAACTGGAATTACAGAAGTGATATAAAAAAATTATTTGGAATTTCTAATGGTGTGTATTTTACAATAATTAAAATAAAGCAAAAAAACAACAAAGAATACAGGATCACAACTGAGTTTGCTCAGATTCAGATGCACAAAAACAACAATCCCTTGATTTCTTTAGGAATGTGCTAAAAAAACCCACAATCAGTATTTTCCTTCTAACTGATATGATTCCAACAAGCAGAGGCTGCAGAATTACAACCTAAGTATCTTCTTGACTTATGTCTAGTAATATAATTAATTGCTTTGTTAGTGCAACAACATATCTCTGGTCACAAGACTCACGCTTATCATTTATTAGTCAGACTGAGGCAGGAGATGCAGCCTGTAGCAGGGTCTATATGCAGTCCTCTGATGAGTACAGCAGAACCCCATACAGATTCCAAGGCCAAAGAGAACACCACAAAACACATAACAGAAGCAATCAACATCTACAAGGCACAAAGTATACCAGCTGGTTTTGGGAAGCATGATATTGTATGACTGTGAAACATGGCTTTGCTTTATCTTCAGGTTGTTTTCTTAGTGCAGAACTTGAGGTTTATCAGGCAAGGTCGAAAATTTGGGCAGTGTAAAGAAACAAAAAAATTTCCCTCACAAGCAGTGCCAAGTGCCTTGAAACAAGATACTCACTGAAGAACCTAATACCTGTGCCTTCAGACATTTGTTTTCCTGTCTAAGAGTTGGTACTCCCCAGGGTGGCCACTGGAAAGAGAGGTGTGATGAGCTGCAGGTTCACAGCTATCACAGGGAGCAGTGAAAGGTGCTCTAAATCAGAACAAATTCCAGTGACAATCAGCATAATCGAGTGCCTGCACATGGCACATGCATCCGTTCACAAGATGAGTAGCACTGTGAATTTCAGCTATTCTATTAAACATGATATTCCTATTTGTCAAAGGAATCCTGTGCAACTCTGTTAGCCTGGAAGACCGTGCTCCTCTTCCCCTGTGATCTGTGTACAGTGCTGAAGTCGTGGCCATGTGTTCTCTCTCAACAACCACATCTGTCAAAGAGCCTTCTGAACCCCTCTGCTCTCCTCACCAGCTCACAGGAGCCAGCATTCAGGAGAACAATCAGTGGCAGAATACTGAAGACCAGTGACCTCTCAACTCCAGTAAAGCAAGCTGAATAAAGAGCACAAAGCTGCACAGAGGTTGCAGTCTACAGGCTGGTTGAGTCAGGCCTCTTGTCAAGAGCTGGTGGATATTTTTCTCCTGAGGCTTTGATGATGCAAACCTTCAGCTGAGCTCAGCCAGCTCTGCTGGTCCAGAGAGATGGAAAAAATGCTGTAGGAAAAGCTGTGAAATATTGAATAGTAGAAAACAAAGAAGGGAATGCTTTGTTAAATGGAAGTAGAAAGTCCAGTTCCCCACAGAGTTGCACCCCTATCCATGCAGAAGAATTATTTATCCTGGGTGCACACTACTAGGGAGTGGGTATGTGGAAAGACAGTTGGAAGATGAGTTTACTGGCTTTTTTTTCCTGTTCATCGTTGTGTGTTGTATTTTGTCCCAAGGCAGAGTCAATTTCCAAATGTGATTTCCAGTCATTCCAAGCAACCTCCAACAAACCAAAATACATTGGGCAACATAACAAAAATATTAGAAAAACAGAATATTGCCATTATAAATAAATATATATATATAACTCTGCTTGACTATATAACTTGTTGACTACCTTGTGTGGGGATGACAAAATGAACACAGATTGACAAATTCAGCACACACCCACATGGCTACTGTCTGTATTTTGATATATACTAAAACCAGCCTCCATCAGTAAAGCAGCAGATACCTGCTTTTCAAAGTGACCTGTGTCTCCTGAACAAACTCTACCTAGTACTTTGCATGGGGAGCTTATAATGTAACTTCATTTAGAAAAACTATGAGCCTATAATCCTAAAAAAAGATAATAATTAAAAATATCACATTTTATTAAATGATCTAAAGTTCGTAACGTGCAAAGACTGAATTATTTCCAAATTCAGCTATTAAATAGGATGGCTATCAAGCAAGTCTTCTTCCTACAATCAAAGTGCATGAGGAAAAGTTCCTATTAATACAGCCACACTGATACAACACTGAATGAAGTCCAGATTTCAGTTGAGATTTCAGTCCCGAGCTGAACACAATTCAATTCAATCAATTCCTTATCAGCCTTGCTCAACCCTCCTCCCAGAGATGGTGATGTGTGGCACACAGTGTAGGGCACATGGCTCTTGGACACAGCCTCTGCCCTGCTTTACAATGAGTGAAAGCTTTGGCCACTTGCAACATAATTCTGCCTATGAGGGGTTTTCAAGTATGATCGTAACAAATGTTTTTATGGATAATAAAAAGGAGCAGACTAATCAGCATGTTTTCTCAGAATAACAGTATTTCCATTATCAATTTGATAGCATGCATACATTAAATTTATTAAATGGGCACACAAAACCAAGAAAGATGAGAGAAATTAGAAGGTCAAGATCATTTTCAATTCAGACCTTAGTTGTTTGGAAAAAAAGACCCAAAATCAACAACTATGTTTAATAATACAGAAAGTAATACACTTCAAAGCAGACATCGCGTGTGGCAAATGAGGCAGCAGTAATGAAGAAAAGGATCAAAGGGATTGTAGCAGCTCTCTAATACTGGGGTCAACAACATCCTGCCACTGCAAAAGACCAACTGCTCATTGGGAACTGTACCAGCAGGATTGCTGGGTGTGAAACAAAAATAAAGTTTTCTGCTCTGCCTACAAAAAATAAATACATCTCTGCTTTATGAGCTGTCTAGACTTTCAACTGAGACCNTCGTTGTGTGTTGTATTTTGTCCCAAGGCAGAGTCAATTTCCAAATGTGATTTCCAGTCATTCCAAGCAACCTCCAACAAACCAAAATACATTGGGCAACATAACAAAAATATTAGAAAAACAGAATATTGCCATTATAAATAAATATATATATATAACTCTGCTTGACTATATAACTTGTTGACTACCTAGTGTGAGGGTCAAAGGCTATTTCTGGATGCATTTTGAAGGCTTTGAAGTGGTGGCATTTTTTGAGTCTCTAAGTATTGCCCATGTAAAGGTTGCAAGGGTCAATCACGTGACACAAGACTACGTAAATGAAATATACGTTATTTTATACAATCATGTTATTCCTGGCACACTCCTGCTCTGCTCATTAAGAAACCTTNTGATACAACACTGAATGAAGTCCAGATTTCAGTTGAGATTTCAGTCCCGAGCTGAACACAATTCAATTCAATCAATTCCTTATCAGCCTTGCTCAACCCTCCTCCCAGAGATGGTGATGTGTGGCACACAGTGTAGGGCACATGGCTCTTGGACACAGCCTCTGCCCTGCTTTACAATGAGTGAAAGCTTTGGCCACTTGCAACATAATTCTGCCTATGAGGGGTTTTCAAGTATGATCGTAACAAATGTTTTTATGGATAATAAAAAGGAGCAGACTAATCAGCATGTTTTCTCAGAATAACAGTATTTCCATTATCAATTTGATAGCATGCATACATTAAATTTATTAAATGGGCACACAAAACCAAGAAAGATGAGAGAAATTAGAAGGTCAAGATCATTTTCAATTCAGACCTTAGTTGTTTGGAAAAAAAGACCCAAAATCAACAACTATGTTTAATAATACAGAAAGTAATACACTTCAAAGCAGACATCGCGTGTGGCAAATGAGGCAGCAGTAATGAAGAAAAGGATCAAAGGGATTGTAGCAGCTCTCTAATACTGGGGTCAACAACATCCTGCCACTGCAAAAGACCAACTGCTCATTGGGAACTGTACCAGCAGGATTGCTGGGTGTGAAACAAAAATAAAGTTTTCTGCTCTGCCTACAAAAAATAAATACATCTCTGCTTTATGAGCTGTCTAGACTTTCAACTGAGACCCATATATAGCTTTTCAAAGTCTACCTTAAAGCATAAGCCCCACGTGGAAAAACCTAGATAACAATGACATGACCTAAACAAACCAACCAAGGGCTAAAAGAATCATGTTTGCTTTGCTATGAACTGTGAAAGTAAAGAGAGAAGTAAGGAATGGAAACTTCTGTCTCTTTCTTCCAATGTATAATTGAAAAAATGTTTTAAAAGATGCAGAGGAAAACTCTTCTCAGCATCCACTGCTTACCAACTCGTGGCTATAATGTTGATGAAAAACAACTTTGCAGCTACATGGATAAACAAGACACACAAAAGAAAGCAGTAAATCATCATGAAGTCTGGAAAAATACAAGAGATGGATTTTCCTAATCTAGGTACAAGGTGCAAATTAGTGTTCCCTTCAATATTAACCCCATATTTCTACGCTGTTATATGCAAATCTGTATCCAGCTATGCAATACTAAATCCATATCAGTCTGAGATGCTTTGAATTAAATTCAGAGGGAAATTTTGCCCCCAGACAGGGTTTAAGAGTTTGTATACTTTAAAAAAAGGTCAAATAATCTTATATCTGTTATTATCTGTATTTACTATCTATTAATATGAACAGCATACCAACTACACTGTACAAGCATTCAAAAGTATTTAGTACCAAAAAAAAAAAGAAAACCCAAACCAAACAAACTTGAGCTTTTTATTTCTGAGTCATGAGCAGATTAGGACATTTATTTTTTGCAGCACAAACTGCCCTTCCTCAATGATTAGCAGATGCTTCTTTTTTTTCCTGTCAAAAAACCAGCAGAAAAAAAAATAATTGTTTTACCTTTTCATACCTGGCAAAATGCAATCAGTGAAACAACAGTTTGTTTAATCCAGCCTCTGATTTCAGTCTGTTGTTTTGAAGCAGCTCAGAGCAGTGGTGGCTTTCTACTCTAAATTACACAGTACATGAGATACGTCAGAGACAGCATTAGCTATTCTTATGTGAGCTCTGGTTTTAAACCAGTGGTTGTGCCAACCTCAATTACATGCCATGGACCAACAGCTGAGACAGTCAAAATCATTCCACGTCTAAATCTGAGTAGGAATCTAGGCTTCCAATATGATAATTTCATTCAAATACAAGATAAATTTCCTCTCCCAGACGATTGCTTACCCTTTTGCCAGGCCTCACATAGTTTTCCCAGCATGTTTACAAAATTCATTTAATTTGAAATGGATGAAGAGCGCACAGAGAAAAGAATAACTTTTTTTTTTTTTAAGTTAACTAATGTGCTTCAATTTTATTGTATAATCATGCACCATTTCTGATGTGTGATCCTAAGGCACTGATCTGCTGAGTGATCCTACAGGCACCTCAACATCTATTTGAATTGCTTGTGGATACGACAGAACTCCACAGAGGCAAAAGGTCTGTCCACACAGAACAATTTAAAGACTCCTAGATATGTTGGTTGCTTGAGGTTTTTTTCATCCTTTCAGACAAACACTACCATAAGTATAATTGTTATCTCCTTACAGAAATGATACCACCTGAATTGTATTAATCCACATAAGATTCAGCTTGGTGTTCTGACAACACTGAATTGGACTCAAAAGTGTTTGCTTGCTGAAATGAGGTTTTATTTTACTTCCATCAACTGCAAGTGAAACCCACATAAATTTAGCAAATGAAACTCCAACTTCTTGAAAATTAAAAATAGGTAATTCAGCTACATTTGCATGCCCTGTGTCACAAATACTGCTACTCCCAAAGAACAGAAATATGCACCAGAGGAAACATTTTTTGCCAGTGTTTTCGATACCTGATGTGCAAAACAAACGTTTCTCAAATGGCACTTCAAATCGCTGATGATGCAAGCTTTGCTAGTGGCATCAACCCAGAACTTTCATCTTAGCAACACAAAAACTAGTCAGTCTCAAACACAGAAAAATTCTCCTGAATCCTGGGAAGCCTGAGGTAAAAGTGCCATGGCATTCTTCCCACTAAGAAAGAAACACAATCCACACTCCTTCTGCAATTAAAACAACAACCTCTAAAAATGAAACCTCAAACACCCAGTCCATATTTTGAAGACTCTTCCTAGATATCACACAAAATTTACTGGTCCATATATTTTTAAATGGCATTTATTTTACTGTCCCTAAAATCCATACTACTAGTATATGATGAACTGTACCACTGCTGCTGATCTACCTATTACAGATCTTAGCCCTGTATTTCATAGGGTTAGATAAAAATCACTCAAAAATTCAGATAGATAAAATCCTCAAGGACAAATCACTGAACGTCATTCACCCATTTGCTTTCCAATTTTATCACAGGGAAGTACATGAATCTCACAATAGAGATAGAAGAGTGAGTTTTAACATTTCCTCCTGTCAAAAGATGAGCAATATCATAACTGAAGTACTGCTGCAATTACCACTTCTCCAGAAGTTCAAAACCACTGATTTGTTTTCTGTCCCGTTTTTATGTTTTTTCAAGGAATAAATTACCACCTTAATTTCCTAAGACAACAGATTCTGTTCAGTCTTTCCACAACAGGGAGGAGTAAAAATTTTGCAACACATTTATCTGCAAGATTACCAGGTCTCACTCAAAACAAGGTGTTTCCAGAATCCAGCAGACATTTCAAAAGCACAAGAGCTTTCACATCACATCATTGTATCAAAACAAAAAATCATGGTTGTTATCAGAACAATGCATCACTACCATGCATCTTACCCTGCCCTACACAGCAATTCTCAACAGAACTACCACACAGAACAGTCTGAAGAACAATTAAAAGATATATAATCACCATAGCTTGATATAACCACAGAATCCCTGCAGAGATTTCTTTGAGGCTACAGCTACTGTTTGTCACTTCATGCTGGGGCCCATTCTAAACAAAGTTATCAAGCAAGCAAGCAGAACAGGAAAGGAGCATTACAAAGACTTCCTCTATTGGGCTCAAGCCTACTGCAGGAAAAACAGCTTCTCTGCACTATTCTCCCCAGGCCACCAGACTAGACAGTGGCTTTGAAACACCAGAGTGAGATCAACTTAGGAGATTCATTCACTGCACAAACCACCATCTCAACCTCATCACAGAGCTGCAGTCTGAGACCATAGACACACAAGGTATGGAGCTCCTATATACTTCAGAAGGCAGAGAGGATCAAGGGCACCAGAAGTGGCAAGGGACATTACCACATGTTGCTGACAAGCAAACAAAAACTAAGCAAAAGCCCCCAAACTATGCTACTACCAAGCATTTAAGTGCAGTATCAGAGGTTATGGCTGAGTGACTTTAAACCTTTGCTCAGTAGCAAGCCCATCTCACCAGGAACCTGATAATGTGCTTCTGGAAGCACTCCCTGGTGACAGCCACTGTGCAGAGCACTGCTGGGACCTCTCCCTCATCTTGAGGAGATGAGAAGGCACGCAGACCAGCCTGGCTGAACAGAGCCTTCACTCTATTTCCACTGCTTGCTATTGGGAAAGGAAAGCAATGCAGATAGTGATGGGTCAGAGCACATGTCCTATAAGGAGTGACTGAGCTGGAACTGAGGTTGTTTAGCCTGCAGAAAAGGAGGCTGAGGGGAGATCGTTTCACTCTCTACAACTACTTGAAGGGAGATTGAAGCCAGGTGAGGGTCAGTCACTTCTCCCATGTAGCAAGTGATAGGGTAAGAGGAAATGGCCTCAAGTTGTGTAAGTTTAGATTGGATATTAGGAAAATACTATTCACCAAAAGCGTTGATGTAAAGCACTGGAACAGGCTGTCCAGAAAAGTGGTGAGGTCACCACCTGTGGAGGTATTTTGAAGATATGCAAATGTGGTGCTTGGGGACTCGGTTTAGTGGTGACTTGGCAGAGTCAGGTTAACAGTTTGACTCAATGTTCTTAAAGGTGTTTTCTAACCAAACCATTCTATGATTCTATAAGGAAGTGGGTGAATTGCACGATCCGTAACAGCTCTAGAGTGACTCACTTCCTACTGAAGACACAAAGGGACAGCAACAAAAATTCTAGTCTAGACTGGGAGGAATGAGCATGAAGGAATTAGAATAAAGATCCATAAACTACCTCCTGGCTGGTGATATGTTCTAACAAGCCATATCCAAGAAGAATTAATTAATCAGAAAAAAACCCAACAAAAAACAACAACCAGATATATAAGGCCAATGTATATTTTAATGCATATATACACACACACTTTGTTTACTTAAAATATTTAGTTAACAACTGCTCCACACGCCACTAACTAAAGTCCAATGTAGCCATCCTCTTATCATTTGAAATTTTAGTATCTACAACTGATCACAGGATGAAAAAATGAAAGATATATGGGATAGCAAGATACTTCACCTATGGAAAAGTCTGCCACATTAAGTACATGTAAACTCTTTGAGGAACAGCATCCCTGGGTGAGAGAAGGGTGATTACCACAGTGAGCTTAACACTGAGACTCCATACAAGCTGACATGAAGACTATGATATGCAGTCACTGTTTACTGGAACAGCTCCTGATGCCAAGCCTCTCTGCACCATGCTGCTTTAAGACAAGTTCCTCTATTATTACAGGAATTCCTGTAATAAACCTTCTGCCTGAATCGACTGAAATGCAGCTCCAGAAACAGACAGGTGTCACTGAAGTTGAGCTGACTAGAAAGCAAACAGCTGTGGCAGTTCCCACCAGCACCTCACCTGGTACTTTCAAAAGCAGAAATAAGTGTCTGGGAGCAGGTCAGAACCCTTCTAGCAGCAGCAGAACTAGCTTGTAACAGCTTAAATGTTTGTGAAATAACTCAACTAACTGGTGATACCAAAACACATCAAGAAAAACAAACAAA
>VYZU01032424.1:22893-33005 GCA_013401355.1 Ceyx cyanopectus
AACAAGCCATATCCAAGAAGAATTAATTAATCAGAAAAAAACCCAACAAAAAACAACAACCAGATATATAAGGCCAATGTATATTTTAATGCATATATACACACACACTTTGTTTACTTAAAATATTTAGTTAACAACTGCTCCACACGCCACTAACTAAAGTCCAATGTAGCCATCCTCTTATCATTTGAAATTTTAGTATCTACAACTGATCACAGGATGAAAAAATGAAAGATATATGGGATAGCAAGATACTTCACCTATGGAAAAGTCTGCCACATTAAGTACATGTAAACTCTTTGAGGAACAGCATCCCTGGGTGAGAGAAGGGTGATTACCACAGTGAGCTTAACACTGAGACTCCATACAAGCTGACATGAAGACTATGATATGCAGTCACTGTTTACTGGAACAGCTCCTGATGCCAAGCCTCTCTGCACCATGCTGCTTTAAGACAAGTTCCTCTATTATTACAGGAATTCCTGTAATAAACCTTCTGCCTGAATCGACTGAAATGCAGCTCCAGAAACAGACAGGTGTCACTGAAGTTGAGCTGACTAGAAAGCAAACAGCTGTGGCAGTTCCCACCAGCACCTCACCTGGTACTTTCAAAAGCAGAAATAAGTGTCTGGGAGCAGGTCAGAACCCTTCTAGCAGCAGCAGAACTAGCTTGTAACAGCTTAAATGTTTGTGAAATAACTCAACTAACTGGTGATACCAAAACACATCAAGAAAAACAAACAAAAGCTTCTTTGCTACTAGGAGATAGTTTAAAAAAAACCCCAACAGATAAAACTGGAGAGAAGGGGGAGGGAGAGTGGAAGTCAGCCAGCCAGTCACAAGAAGAAAGCAGGTATTATGAACAGAGGGGAGACTGTTAAGTATAATCTATTTTGAGGTGAATTGAGATTTTAACGGAACCTTCAGGAGAACTACCCATGCTTTTGTACACATAAACACATTGTGCAACTTTCTGTCATTAAAACTGACTCGACAGCAAGGCAGATAAAATGCAGGGCAGAGTCTACTCCAGCAGCAGCTCCCTCTGTCCTCAGTCTTCCAAAGCTTCTCCCCTCTCCCACATCCTCTTGGTACTGAGCTCCAACAAGAGCTGGGAATGGCTAAATTGCAAATAAAGATACCAACTATTTTTGTATCATAGAAATATGGTACTATACATGGGGAGCAAAACTACTTGAACAATTCCAAAAGAGTAACTATTGGGAATTCCCTGTGAAAACTTAAGTTTGACTGGATTTCAGGAAGCCTGGGGAAAATAATATTTAACACTGTCATCAGTGACTTTGCTGAAGAGGGATAAGCTTTTTAATTTCTGGGTAACATCAAGATGCAGGCAGATACAAACTAATTACAGGGGAGAAACAGAACTACAGTTATGCAGAAAAAAAAATAAATTATTTCTTCTAAGGAAAAAAAAAATATTCCTAAAGTCCTTTTGAAATTCATATACTATTAATAAAACCATGAGGAAGCTATGCTTGGATTCATGGTTAGAAACCACAATTTTGATGAAGCAGGAAGCTCGAAGCACCTATTTATATGTTACAGATGCTTTAACATCCAACCAAGTTGAAAACTGTGGTTCTGAGCAGTGAGGTTTCAAGTAGCAATGTCAAGAAATTTCAACGTTATTTCCTCTTCCATGGTCTGATGTCACTGAGCCTCAGGCCTGGACAGCACTAGGAAGTATGGAAATTTATGAGATAGGTGAACTTACCTGCCAGGCTGGTCCAGCCCACTCACCATTTCTCCAGCCCAGCCCGCATGATTTTGCTCACTAAGGAAAGCTAATCTGGTAAAACAGACCTAATGGAATTTCTGACAAATTAGTAGACAACTTTTAGGATTGTTGGGAAGCAAAGCAGAGCAGCATCAAACTGTTCAATTAGCAAAGCCATTTTATGAAGTCTCATTGTAGGATTTTGGTCTACTGCAGAGAACATATTCCCTAAAGTAATCTCGAGAATTTATGGACAGTCTTGGTTTCAGATCAGTGTGAGACTTCCCAGAGGGATCCTTCTAAACTGTGAAACAATTACAATAATTCTGGTGCTGTTGACAGCAGAACGATTGTCACAAGGTTGTGCAGCTGACCGCTGGCAGAAAAAAACAGAGGTTTACAATAATTATGCCTTAAATCTTACACTTTCTCAGTAGATTTTAGTGAAAAACTCAAAACTGAACATATATATCACTTGGATTAAGCTTTATGGAGATAATTATCGCCCATATAAGTAATAAGACTTGCAGTACACTCATGTCAACCCTCTGACTTCACTGGGACTGCAGGTGTGAAAAACAGAAACTGAGTTACAACTTATTTTTGAACAATCTACATCTCAAGTAACAAGTTTTCCGTGTCTGCTGAATTCATCTTATGGACACCTAAACTTTAGGCTACAAAATAATCTGCAAGCAAAGTGGTACGTTTGCAGTTTACACAGTATTTACGCATCTTACGATTTTACAGAGGGGAAAAAAAATCCCTTTCCCTGTAGCATGCTAATAGTGCAAGCAAGATTGAAAACTGAAAATCCAAGAGTTCATTTTTAATTATTAACTTGCCACAGTTCCGCTAACTTCTCAAAGTCGGAGTCTATATTATTACTCTGTTCTAAAAGCACGGAGAATTCTCATTAAATGTAGACCACGTATGGCCTGAAGCACTCCGGCTGCACCTAGAGAGGCCAGGCAGTAACCTGTAGGCACCGTGAGGAGTTTTTTTAACTATTTACTCTGAAATGGTCAGGACTATTGGAAAGAGATGGAAGCAATGTCCTGCAATAAACCTGGTGCCTCCTCCATCCCGAAGCGATTAGATGCTATTACACGACAATACCAAGCTATTAGCTTGAGAAGAGCCTACCTGCAGGCTTCAAGCGACTTACAAAACTCGTTTTTCCACACAGACAACTATGCAAACCAATAGATGAAAAAGATTCCTTCATACTTAAAAGAATCCCTAGGGGGAAATATGTGCTAATGAAGACATTCGTACCTCGATTAGTTTTTCAGGCTTCAAAAAAAATTAGTGTTGTACACAGTCATTTAGTAGCCGTTTTCTCTGTTTTGTTGTGGGGTTGCTTGCTTTTTTTTTTTTTTTCCTAAATAATTCTCCTATTAGTACTAAACACTTCTTTTAACGAAGAGAACCAGTCAGGTTCATCAGTAAAGAACCAGCACAGGCTGTAAGACTGCGAGGTGTTCCAGGGCACACAGAATATTCCAAAGAATAGCTGGTGTATGCAGAGATCTTTAGTCAAGTGTGGGGTTTGTATATTACAATTTAACCTCTTAAAAAAAACCAAACAAACCAACAACAAAAAAACAAACTGGGAGAGAAAACTGGAAAGATAAAGAAGTCGGGTGATTCACACAGAGCAGCTCAGCCAAAAACGTAACTTAAGATACGGTAGCGCTTACTTATCCCCCCAAAAAACCCCAAACAAACTGCATAGAATAATTACATTTGTTCCTACTTCAGCAACTCAGAGGCGAGGAACCAAAGGAACACCGACTGCTTCCACAAGTATCTCTCTCCAGGCCTGGATGCCTGTGGAGAGGTGCCTGATGCGCATTCTCACGACTCTTCTCGGTAACAGCGGAGTTGGTGTTTTACTCAGACCAGACTTGAGAGCCTTCGAACCCACGTGCCAACGACGCCCGCGATCCGGTCGGTACTCAACAGCGAAAGTAAACCCACCGAACAGCAGCACTATTTCACTTTCAGTGCCTTAAGTCTTTGTTTCAGCAGCAAGGAGCTGCCTACACCGCAAACACGTCACTTATTTCGGCTCCGCCGAGAGCTGCAACCGCACGGTGCCGCCGCCTCCCCCAGCCCCCGGCGCGCCGGCAGCGCGGAGCCCTCGGGGCGGAGAGCAGCTGCCGTGGCTCACCAGGCTGCCAGGAGCCCTCTCACCGAGCCGGGCCAACGGAGAAGAGGAAGGGCTTGGGGAGAAAGGGAGATCCCCGCCCCGTTCGCCGCCCGGCTGGTAACTCCGAGAGGCTCCGGGGGACGGGGGTGCCGCCCCGCTCCGACCCGCTACCGTAGCCCCGGCCCACCTCATTCCGGCCGGGAGGCAACGGAGGCTCCCCGGGGAAGTTGCAACGCCGAGAGAAGCCGGCAGCAGAGGCAAGGGTAAGCGGCCAGCGCTACCCTGAACGCGGCTGACCCGCTCAGGGAACCGCGATGCGCTCCCGGAGCGGCAGAACCAGCAGCGGGCTCCCCACTGGGAGGGCAGGGGCCGCCCGGCGCCACTAGAAGAGGAGCGAGGGTGTCTCTACCCCTCCCCGCACAGCCCCGCGGAGAACCCGAGCACCTACCTGGGCTGTGCTGCCGCGGGCACGGCCACGTCGTGCAGCGTCCCCTCAGCGACCGCGCCGCGCAGGCTGCCCGCCGGCGACCGAGCAGGAAACCGAGCGGAGCCGCCGCCGCTGCAGAGGCGGAGGGAAGAGCGGAGGCGGCGCGCCCGCCCCCTACCGGTGGCGGACCGGGGCCGGGGGCGGACGGGGTGCGGCTGTGGGACGGCACCGCCGCTGCCCCGTCCTCGCTACGCCCCGCTGCTCCCGCCCCGCGGTCCCCGCCTGCCTCCCGCCGCCACCGGTGGGCCCGTCTCGGGGCCAAACTTCTTCCCGCTGCTCCCAGGCACTTTCTATGCGCCCGCCTAGGTCGCCTGGGCTGGGTCAGCGACCACCGCCGCGCAGCGCCGCAGCTCGGGGTGGGCTCCTACGGCAGCCCCACAGGGGCCACCCGCGGTGGCCTCCGTGGCGAGGAGCAGCGGCGTCGCCCCCAGCACCTGCCGGGTTCCCCCGGGCCGTGATTTGGGGCGCCGTGAAGAGACTGGTCACAGAGCAATCCGAGCTGGCGTGGCACCGGCGCTTGGCGTCGGAAGGGCTCTTCTGCGCTGCAACTTTTTGGATAGGAATGAAAGCTGATAAACTGCCTTACGCGTGTCCGTCCGCTGTCACGCACCCGCCAGGGAACGACTCAGGGTGCCAGGTGTGCCCCACAGTCAGCCTGGTGCCTCGGGACGGCAGGGGCTGAGAGACTGTTGTAAGAATTTATGCTTCGGTCGTATTTTAAACATCTTTTGTTTTTCCCTCCGAACACACCAGAAGTTATCTTCTGTTACCGAACAGAGAAGATATTTCCTGTTTAAAAATAAATAACACTTTTTTTTTTTTTCTGATCAGTAGGAGAGCTGAGCTGTGTTATTGCATAAGGACAGTTAATCCCCTTCTCTTGATCCTTGGCTGTGCTCTGTGGCTACCCATTCTTTTTCCTTTTTTTTTTTTTTTTTTTTGGCTCTGTTCTTCCTCTAAATATTGTTTTGTTGTGTAGAAGATGATTTCTGTTGGGGCAACTCCTTCAGCTGGACTATTGCTGGGGTGGGTATAGGAAATGCTGGGGCAGCAACCAGCCAGGTTCAGTCAATTCCACAACTGTCAAAACACAAAGAGCATCTTTACAAAGTGTGGCACTTCAACTGGCAGAGAACAAAGCCACAGCTTTGTAGGGCATATCGAACATCATCAAAGTCAGGTAGACCAAAGGAAATTTCCATGTCTTATTTTAATGGCATCTGGTCAACACATCTTTCTTTGAGTGAGTTTAAAATAAAACACTTTGATACCAACTGTTTTATGGTACTGGATGGTTTTTTGAACATCAGTCAAGTGGTTTCCTTAGTAAATTCTCATAGGACATTGAAATTTCAGACATGTTGTCATCTCAAAAGGAGTAAAGAAATACCCAGTGGGAGCATTGCTCAATCAAAGAAAGTCTTCATATTGATATCAATATATCTTAGTTTGACAGTTACTTTAGTGATTAATATATGAAATTTCACTGTGTTCTTGATTACTTATTAGGTGATGTTGACTACATAAAACTACAGTCAGTATGCTAAAGGAGGCTGGCTCCTTTGATAAGCAATTGTTTGCAACAGAAGCATTTGTAAAAGATTACAGAACCAGCAGTATTAAATTATTAAAAGAAATAATATTATCGATATTCCACAGGTAGCTCCTTTTTCTCTAATCTAGCTCCTTTTTCTCTAATGTCAAAATAAACTCCAGGTCCAAGCATTCCTGAATTTTCACATTTTTGTTATTGTTTTGTTTTGTTCTGTTTGGTTAGTTGTTGGTTGGTTTGTTTGTTTGTTTTTAAATTTGTTGTTTGGGTTTTTTTCCTTTATTTAAGTCTACTTTTAAGTTAATTGCAGATGATGATGAAAGGAAATCTTTATGTAACTGAGCAAAAAATCCACTGGAATCAGTATAATAGCATTTTGACCACAGGGTTTCTTATTTAATTTTCCTCCCAGTGAGAGCATCTAGTATTGTTGAACTTCTATGGACTGACAATAGTAAAGACCAAAGTCTTCTGTAAATGAGATATGATAAGTTAGAGGGACCTTTCTTATCATGTTTGTTAAAGTGCCTTAAATGTTACAAGGGCTATTCCTTATCTATGAAACCCTATACATTCCTTATGAAATCTATTTTTGTTGTTGTTAAATCAGACAATATGGTGCCACTGAGGAAAGCATAACTGGCATTTAGATAGCAGTGGAAGGTGGTAATTTTCTTTTGCTATATGAGACTCATAAATATTTGTCTTATCATCTGGTACCTAAGTATTAATGCAGAAAAACTGAGATATTGCTGCCCTGAGTCTTATGAGCAGTGTGTAATGAGCTGGAGACCTGCACAAAATCTGCATGCAGTGATGAAGAGCAAAGTGGCAATCTTTTGCAAAACCTCCAACCTGTGGATGTGGAGATCTTCTGCTTCCTCAATATGACATTACTAAATCTAAGCAGTCTTCCAAAGAGCTTTACAAGTCCTACAAATCAGTGCTACAGTTTTAGATGAGGAACATCTGAGGAACACTTCCAAATGAGGTTGTACCCATTCAGATCACAAGCATCACCAGCTGGAAACCATAGACACCCTGAGACAGACACACTGCAGATGGTATTGTTCATGAGTCGCACTGTTGTCCTGGTTTGAGTGAGAACAGATTTAATTCTGTTCAGTGATTCTACTTTTCAGCTCAGTTTTTCTAACTAACTACACTGTCTGAAGTTAATGGCAAGATTTTGTGGACAGTGTCTGCTTCTGGCAGTGAATTTTTAGTTACTGCCAAGGGTTGATGTGCAGACCAAGGCCACTGCTGAGTCTTGTGTGCCATGGAGAGTGGTGCAGAAAGGAAAAAGGCAGCACCAGGAGGAGCAGACAGGTGACCCTAAACTGACCAATAAAGAATTCCATCCCATATATATTTAGTACAAAACTGAGAGATCATAAGTGTCAAACTCTCTTCTTGACCAGAATTTGAGGAAGACTCTGTCCATCCCGTCTTTGATCTCCATCTGTGTGTTCCTGACTCCAGTTTCAGAATCTAGCTCTTGAATCCAATTCCTGTCTGGTGCTGAGTCCAGTCTGGGATTTTCCCAGTGCCTGTTCCACAGCATCAATGGTGACAATGATGCAATTGCCATCGGGGGATTGGATTTGATACTGGTTTTGTATATATTCCATTTTAATATTATTTTCATTAAAGCTGTTTTAGTTTCCTTTTCTAATTCATAAGTCTCTCTCCCTTGTTCCCTTTCTCTTCTTCGCCTTTGGGGAGGGAAGTGGGTTAACAGAGTGTCTGTTATAGGTCTATCAGACAGCCCTGACCCAAAACCTTGACAACTGTGGAAGGTCACAAGCATCACTCTGAACATCTTGCAGTAGCGTGAGAGTGAGAGCTCTTCCACATAATGAAGCCCCTCCAACTACAGCTCTTCCTCTCAGAAAGCATATAAAGCTTGCTTCCAAGTTTATTAATACTTTATTACAGCAAGATACTGTTCCTGAATCATAAGTTCTCAAACAGCTCATACATTTCCCAAGGCTGAGTTCCATGCATCCCTGCTGCTCTCACACAAAGGGCAATTCATCCCCTCCCACCCTAGCCTGTCCTTGTTAAATTGCTAAATCCATCTTTTGCACCACCACCTCCCAGTTCTGTTGGTTACATATTACCCTGCACCATTTCCTTGCCAAGCTGGTCCACCACTTCCTTACTTGATTGTAGGTCATCATCTCTCTCCTTCGTCCCTTCCTAGTTGCTCTCCTCACCACACTGGCCAGTCATTTGGCAGAGTTGCTTTTGCCCCACTTTGTCAGGTGGATCCTGTTTCTTCCTAGCAGTTGCTGACCCTCAGGTAGGGTCCTAGAATCAAAATAACCCCAATATCTGTTACTGATGCCAGATGGTGATCTGCAGTATCTGTCCAATCCTCCTTAAGCCCTCCTTTCCCTTCTTTAGTGGTTTTCAAAGAGAAAGCCTGTGGAGTCAGGCTCAGCTGGTGATGGTGCCATTGCTTTGACAGACTGAGCTCCTGGCTCCATAGCTCCTACCAGGGCACCCATTCTATTTTGTAGGTGCATATCTGCAGATGGAACAGGAGTCTTCCTCCTGTTGCTAGAAGCCACAAACCTCCAACCTTCATCATCACTTCTTTCCTCCCACCTGTGTAACCGCAGGAGCAACGAGCTCTGTTTTTTACAACACAACTCAAATGATGGGAGAGGAATTAATGGACAGTCTTGCTATGTCCACCCACACCTTAGAGCTTAATCAAGATCTTCCTCTCATATAAATCATTGTCAGTAGTCATGTCCATGTTTTTCTAGTGGAAAAGGAAGAATCCCATCTTGTGAAGAAACTCTCAGGATGATGGGGTGAAAAGACAGGGCAGCATGGCAAACAGCTGGAGGGTAGAGCCTGTACTCACTTGGGCCCTTAGGTGCTACTGTAATAAAAAATGCTAAATCCTATGTATCCAGAAATAGAAACCAGCCTGTATAATTATGACTTCTTCCAGCTCACACAGTTGTCACCAGCATGGAATGATTGGATCCCATCCTTCTAAACCTCAAGTGATGAGTAAGATAAAAAGTGCAGTGACATTGGCAATCACCCCATCCCTACTGTTGTGTTTGGCTAGACCACAGAAAAGAAATTGCAGCCTTAGCTGTAGATTGACAGGCACATCCCTGAAGTGGGGTTTGATTCTACCTCTGAACACAGTGTTACAGAACTGGTAACAGAGGCATCTGACAGACTTTGAAAATGGGAAAGAGAACTTGGGACAGCAGACACACTTTGTGTGAAGCAGATACAAATACAGCTGGATTTAGGCCAAAGGGATTTATCTAGAGACCAGACTAGGCTGCATCATTGCCCAGCTAGTACAAGCAGCTTGGCTTTAATTAGAGGATCCTGGCCACTGTGGAAATTCCAGGAGCAGACACCTGGTGATGTAAGAGAGCTTATGGCTCACCAACCATAAGATCACACTGTAAAAACAATCTCTTCAAGGACCAGGAGATACGGTGCTATGAGCTTAAAATACTAAATCTGTAGCAGTTTGGACAATGAGGTTAGATGAAATTACTTTGCAACTGTGGGTCAAAGAACCAGGACTGTGAGAACTTCTGGAATCATTTGTCAGGTGTTGGCTCCTCAGTTAACCTGTATGCCCTCTGATACTCTTCACTTTCCACTGGCATTATGCCTCTATGGATCTCACTGCTATTGCTGAGAGTCTCAAAGTAGCACAGTAACACTGATAGTGAAATGCAAGCAGAATCCTGCTCTGTCTCCAGTTAACTGACTCCTGTCAGAAAAACTCTTCACAGTCCAGTTGGGGCAGAAGTTCAACCTTGCTGAGTGATAATACAAAAGCAGAGAGGAGTTTGTCAGAACATTTTGCAGCAGGAGTCTCCTTATACATCAGCACTTTTCAACTTCTTCTCATGCTGCTGGGTTCAATACTGTACAAACCTGAAGGCGTGGATTTTCTAACTAAAGAGCAACATGGCTTTCAGTGAATTTAAAAAACATATATTCCTATATGATACAACTACAGATGAATTAAATTTTAGTTCAATAATGACACTGGGAGAACGCTTGCTCTGTTTCATAGCAATGTGCTGTAGAAACAGCATAGGAAAGAAAATGCCAATGAGGTACAGGAAGATTCAGTTTATAAGTAATCCAAGGCAGGCACCATTTGCTGGTGAGGCATTTC
>VYZU01032424.1:46960-58381 GCA_013401355.1 Ceyx cyanopectus
TTAAAAATGACTTCTGTAATTCTTGCATCACAGTGCTATTTTTTTTTCCATTAGAATAATAAGAAATATGATAAATCTATTTCCTAAGATTCCTAAGTCAATTTTCTAAGCACCTACAGAACTTTTTGGTTATGTAATTATTATACACTGTACTTCTCTATCCATATTTTCTGCATCACGTTGGGGCATTTAAACTTCGATTGTAAGTAAGGCCTAGTGACACCTAGTTCGAATAAGGAATACTCTGAGCTGCTAAGGATTAACCTTGGCAAAGATTGCTTCTCAGAGACAGCCTATTCAAGTTCATCTCTAGTTATTTCTGAGGATAACAGTTTATTATTTTCTCTTCAGTACATTCAGTCACTTGAATATTCCTAG
The DNA here is from genome assembly GCA_013401355.1 of Ceyx cyanopectus. Taxonomy (NCBI): domain Eukaryota; kingdom Metazoa; phylum Chordata; class Aves; order Coraciiformes; family Alcedinidae; genus Ceyx; species Ceyx cyanopectus. The sequence goes on from VYZU01032424.1 coordinate 47,339, forward strand.
TAAGGGCAGAAATACCAATTTATTGTCTGATTACAAATTTATTGTCTGATTAAACTGGCTATAGTCATCTTGAATGAAGTCTTAAAAGAATTGGATGAACAAAACACTGATCACAAATAATGACAGTATTACATACCTGTAATATTTAAGCAATGTTGTTCCTGGCTATATAACTAGAATATACTAAGTATTTTATATTCCGTCTTGTTCTTTCTTAAAAAAAACAAACAAACAACAACAATAACAACAAAAAAACCCAAACCCAACAACAACAAAAAAACAACATGCAAAATATCAAACCTACAAAAAATATCACATAAATGGGCCTGGAAGCTGGATACCTCTGCTCAGCTCAGGTGGAAGTCAGCCATTCCTGAAACAAGCCTCAAGAAACTGTCTTTGTGCCTAGTGACTGTGGTGGGACTGTGTTTTTTATATGTACTGGTTAGGCATTTAGCATGCTCACCTCAGTTCTTTATCCATTTGAGAAAAGAAGGAAAGGAACACTTTGATACATGGTAAAATATTTGACACACACGCACAAACAGCTCAAGTAATTGAGTGATGAAAGCTGGGTGAGGGTAGATAAGCAGCCATAAATTGGACTGAGTGGGGAGCTGGAGGCTCTTAGGTGATAAATGCAGGTGCTCGCTGCTCTCTGCTCCTGCATGTGTGGCTCATGTCTGCCCCAAATGACAGTCCCTAAGGAGCAGTAAAGATTTCATTCTGTGTCCTCTGGCAGTGCTTTCAGCTCTTCTGTTGAAATTGCCAGCACAGATGCTGGTTAGTGGCAGGAGCAGCGATGATGTGATGAAGATGTGTCTCTTTTGGGAGCTAGATTAAATCCACCTAACTTTTTTTTCAGGACCTATTTCAGCAGACTTTATTACAACCTCTTTCAGTCACCATGAGCTTACTTAATTCAGATGAGCAAGAGATTCAGAAAACGAAGAGGAGTTTAACTTTTGCATTTCTGCAATGGCATTACCATATCTATTCCTGTTTCTATATGTAGTCATATTTTCTGGGAGCTGTTTCTGAGCCATAGTGATTTTTGACAGCTTGCTGCTTAATTTCATTCCCGAGACACAAAACTGCATGGCAGATGAGATGCTTTTATTATACATGCTCATGTCTGTTAATGTGCTGGAAAAGACCAGGCAATCAGTTCTGCCTTGCCCTTGCCCTTTCAGCATGTTCATTGACAGTGGCCGCAGCCACAGAGCCTGGTCTTGTTTCACACTAAGGTTATGTGATGTTTTGTGTATCTGCATTGATTTACTGTATTTATGATGCTGCCTACTATTTCTTATCATTTCTTAGATGCTACAGTGGTTAAGGCTTTAGGCTTGCCAAGAGAGCCACAGTGAACAAGCAACAAATCTCCCAAGTGTGCAAGAGTTTTCTGTGCTCCACTCTGTGCTGCAAGAAAGGAGTTGACAACTTTCTCAAGGGATAACAAATATTGGGACTTTAACCATTTCACAGGCAGAGTAAAATGAGACGTCTTCTGACACCATCTTGCCTTCTGGAGTATCAACAGAAAAAAACCCAACAAAAAACCCTAACCAAAACAAAATAAAATCCTGCTCTTTATTACTATTCCTTAAATGATTTTGAAAACACACGCACCTCAGGCAGGGCATTGCTAAAGGCTGATTCCATGTCTCTAGCAGCCAGTCACTTAGCATGCAAGACCATGGCTCACAACATTCACTATGTGAAGTGTGATAATAATTGCTCAGAAATAGATTTGTTTATTTACCTGACTGAAAGGAAACATTTACACTTGAAATTGTCATTATAGGAATGTTTTTCATATCATCGTAAACAAGGTCTACATAATTCAATTGCTAATTGAATCTCTCATCTCAGTCATAGCTGGTTGCCTAATTACTCTGGAAAATTAATTTTATTTACTTGACTGGCTTTTAAAAATGATTACTTCTGTGATACTGCAACTTAAGGGTAATTAGTTATTAGGGATGTAAGGTGTCTTTGTGACCAAATAGCTGTGAGAAAAGTGAAATCTCCATGCCAGCAAAGTTTATTTTTAGTGTTGCAATTTCTACATTTACCACAAGATAAATGCAAGCTTGGCACATCAATTTTTGAAACTTATTAGATAGCTTATGCTAATTTATGTGATGTGCCAGATTCATCTCTGTCAACTCTCAGTCAAAACCAGGGTGTCTGTCATCGGTTTTAGTTATTGGAATGCAAAAATTTGACTGCATGAAGCAGAAGGGCTTCATCTACATGTTATTAATAGAAGACAAATTGGTGGAACTGAGGTTATTCAAGAGAAGGTGGAGTTTGGTGGAACAATGAAGGTGATGGAGACCAAATATTGATCCTAGCTCTAGGGCATGTCCTCAGCTAGAGACAAATCAATGGGCCTTTAAGGGTGTGTGTAGACTGAAGGAAATATAAAAATGAATTAATAAGCTATTTTGATTTCTTTCCTCTTCCTCAGTGCAAAGATATGGAGCTTGATACATGTTTGAAAATAAAAAAAAAAGATAAAACCCCTAAACATTAACAAAGAAACATATGGGTTTCAGTTACCAAGGAAAGAACTAATAGTAACCACTTGCCTTCTGCTTTCACCTGTATTACCCACTGCATGTCTACTTAAATATTTAAATGAGGCAGCCTACAGTCTCTACCCTTACAGGCTCCAGATTTGTCCCAGTGTCATCCATTCCCTTTCTGAAGCTGGAATAGCTTTTACTTTATTTACAATTAAATATTATATCATAACACTTAGTTAAATATGGTGTCATAACATGCACAAGGAAGAACAAACTGCAACTGCTTGAATAGCTCTCCCTGGGACATCTTACAGACTTGGGAGTTCTTGGGATTTACTGTTGTATTCTTTTCCATGTTGTGTTGGAGTTATCCAAAACCAGAGTCATTCACATGCTGTGCAAGGAGCCAGTCTCACTCAGTGAGATAGGGTATTGTTTTATTATGAAGTTTCACAAGTTTGAGTGCCAGATGCCACAAAGCTGTCTCTTCCCAAAGTTCCTTTCATACGTGAAGTTATCAATTGGTTTATTTCTAAGAAATTCCCACTAACACTGATTGATCAGTAATTTACATATTGTTACATATTCACCTAGTTGTGCTACTCATGCTCTATGAGGATGGGTCTTCACCTGTCCTTTGGGTGTGCTTTTTAGTATTATAATGAGGCTAGTTCACACAAGGATAGTACTAATCATAGCACTAATCATCATCTAGCTGACAGTACAAAACTACATAAAAACAAGATAATCTCTAAGTACATATGGTTGATATATTTTCCAGGGTATTTCTTCTTCAAGGACAGCCAACTCTGATTAAGAGTTCCCCAATTAATCATTTTGACAACTTCAAGGATGGTCATTTTGTCCTAAACACCGTGTACATATTTATCTCTTCCTTTAAATGTGCTAATAGCTATCAGATGACTTAACTGAATTCTTAAGCAGTATTTCAAGAATCTTTAACTCCTTCTTTGTGTGCCTATTTGTTTGCCAGAGTAGATAACATTAGGAGAAAGGAAACTCATTTCAAAAATGTTTCCAGAGTGGGCATAGTCGTTAGAATGCTGGAGTTGTACTGAATTTGAGTGTTGTTATAAAGCAACCAGCCATCCAAATAATATTACACTAACTATTGTGTTCTCTGATGCTCAAATGAGTGAAAAAAATAGAAGGAATAATTACAGATTTCAAAGCATTAAAAAAAAAAAAAAGGTACAGAACAGTATACTGCAAATTCATTCTTGAATTCATTGTCTGTCAACCTTGAGATGGCTGAGTCTGATCCAGCTCACACTGAAATGTGTGAGAATCTTTCCATTAACTTCAGCAAGCACAACAACATCTCTGGGTGGCTCTAAGGTTTGTTGGCATTTGACCTGAACTACACAGATGCAGCACCTGCAGTGTTGTGTTGCCATTTTTAACTCCTTTCTCCTAAACACAGTGGTTTCACAGAGCTTAATCATTCTGTAATTTGTTTGGAGTGATGCTTTGTGGTCGTTGCATGGTCAAGTATTTTTTAAATGTATGTCCTGTAGTAGCTGAATCTGAGGGCACATTGCAGAACCATGAAGTAAATGTCACTACCTAAGTGCAGATTTTCTAGGAGCTCATTAATGTTCTGATTGCAGCTGTACAAACAGAAAGCTAGAAAGACAGGGCAAAGCAAGCCCTGACCATACCCCTGGCTACAATGAAAATATCACTACAGCACCAATCCTTTCTGCTGGAAAGTGTGGCTTGGACCAAGTCCAAGACTTCTGCAAACTATACAAAAATAATCACTTGAATAAGCAACTCTGTAAGGTGCAAGAAAGCACCTTTTGCAAACATTTATACTCTGCTATCAGGGCCATGTGGACTGTGTCTGGTGCATCTCCTCTGAGCACACACAGAGGGGGGGCTGCACTAATGCCCAGTGATACGTGTGTACTGCATCCAGGGGTTCCTGTGGGTAACCCAGTGCACCCAGACCCTGCCAGCCTGTTCTCTGCACTCCCCAGGGAGCCTGTCCAGCCTTGCCACAGGATGGGTTGTCCAGTGGACAAGGCTGTCTGCAGTTGTGAATGTGACAAGGGGGAAGAGAGAGACAGCACACAGTGCTGGTGGTTCCCATGGCCATGACTGAGAATGACACTTCACATCACCTTCTCTTGTAACTCAATTGTTATCTTGTTTAATATTTGGTACAGACTGGACAAGTCTATAATTTCTTGCAATAATTTGCTGATTTTTATGCCATCATCACATTTTTGTCAGAATTGCTAGATTTCGAACATGACTGGATGCTGCTGCTCTGACTAAGGTTCCCAGACACTGGGCAGCCCTGAGAAATGAGCACTTTGTACTTCTTTGCCTTTGCAATGAATCACTTTGCATGTGTTAATTAATATGGTAGTTGGCACTGACAGGCTGCCAGATAACCACTCAACCACTCTGTCACTCCCCCTCCTCAAATGACAGGAGAAGAAAATAAGGTGAAAAGGTTCACAGGTAGAGATAAAGACAGGGAGATCACTTGCCAGTCACCATCACAAGCAAACCAGACTTGACTTGGAGAATATTCATTTAATTTAATTAACAAAAACAAAAAAAAAACAAACAAAAAAAACCAACCAACCAAACAAAAAAAAGGAGTAGGAGTAGGATAGGAAGAAACAAAGACAAAATTAAAACACCTTCTCCCCACCCTAGATCTTCTTCCTAGATTCAACTTCAGTCCTTTGTTTCCAACTCTTTTACCTCTTCTACCTTGTCCTTCCCTAAGTGGCACAAAAGGATGGGGAATGGGGGGCTGTGGTCAGTCCATTACAGCACCTCTTTGCTGCTTTTTCCTCCTCACACTTTCCTTCTGCTGCAATAAGGTCCTTCCCATAGGGTACAGTCCTTCAGGAGCAGACTGTTCCACGATGGGTCAGACATGGACCACAGCTCCTTCCAGGAAACCTGCTTCGGCAAGTCTTGCCCCAGAATGCCTCACAACACATGATAAGTCTGCTGATTCCAAATTGAATCAGCAAGCATATCATGTGTTGTGATCCAAGAAAAAAATAATCCAAGAAAAAACTGCTCCCTTTTCATTTACAGTTAGTTTTATGACAAGTTTGTTTCCTGACAGATGGGGAGCATCTATCCAACTACGTTAGTTCATCTGTAAGGTTTAACCGTGTGTTAACAGCCATGATGGGCACTCTGCATAGTGCATGCACACATTTTTATTCCCAGAAATCCCAGCTGAAAATATGGGATGCTTTTTTCATGTAGAGTGGATACAGGTATACATGATGTAAAAGAGTTGCAAATCCCCATGCCAGTCTGTTGGAGCTCTGGGGAAGAAAATTAACAAGCTAGCTGGATGCACTATTTTGCACATTAATACTCCAGACAAAACAATTAAAACTAAGGAAAGGACTTGATAATAGCTAAAGAAAACAAAAATCTCCAGCTGAAGATCCAGAGAAGGATAAGGTTGATCAAATGTGTAGAACAGAAATGAAAGGATTTGCTTAATTGACAAGGCTCTTCAGCCAGGAGCATTCCCCTGAGATAGATGCCTATAAAATAATGAGTGTCATAGTGAAGATGAATAGGGATTAACTCTTCAGTGTTTTGCTAAACCACAAATTATTAGCAGGGAGAGTATATCTTCTTGATACGTTTGGCTTTTAGTGTCAGGATGCTAGTCTGGATGGACATTTAATCACAAGCAGTACAAACACATTCTTAATGGTGGCCTATAGTTTAAGTTGTCCAAAATATGTGGATAAATAGCATTATTTCTTGAACACTTGAATAATAATTCATTACCTTGCTGTGATCTTTTTCATTATGCATGCCCTCATCAAGCACTGCAGGTAAACATAAAAATTTGCCTCCAACCAAGGGGATAATACAGATGTTTTCCACAACTTGAACATATACAGGGGAGGGGAGAATATGGGAGGAGAGGGTGGGAGAAGAGAGCAGAGGGCATCACAGAAGGTGCTGAATGGTTCTTACTCAGGTAACCCTATCCAGACAAGCAGAAAGACTGTGTGGAAAGTGGTTGGACTGCCTGAGGACCAGAAAGCAAATAGGACATAAGAGCCACAGAGAAACTCAGGTTGGTTCAGTCATGGGAATAGTCTTGTCCATAACCTATACATCCTCTATAGCAGAGAGATCAGATGAGATAGATTGATTTGAAGTAGACATACCAAAAGTCTTTAGACTAACCAGAAGATCTAAATGTTAAGAAGTCACCAGAATCAGATGGCTCTCACCTAAGAGTTCAGAAGGAAATGAGACATAAAACTGCAGGACTGTTGACCATCTACAGCAAGTGCTGGAGGAGGGCAACGTGGGAGCTACTGAACAGTGAGCCTGATTCATGGGAAAAAAAAAGTATAAAAGGTCTATAATAAAGGGAGAGATTGCTGAATACATGAATAAACAGTCTCTATTGAAAAAGTATCAGCATGTCTGGGGTGAAGGAGTGTCCTGCCTCCCTGGCCTGATGGACTTCTATAGCATGGACAAAGGGGATAGCACATATGAATTTCCAAAAAGCCTTTGACCAGAGTACATGCCAAAGGCTACAAAAAAAAATCCTTACACTGCCACAGGATTTCAGGAAATGAGTTTATATTGACTGGAGGTTGGTTAAAAGATGGGAAATAATGCATCTAGAGAAAAGGAATATGAAGTCCACCTACATGTTCAGAATTGGCCATTTCAGATCAGGAAACTGATCTTAGGGACAAGATGGTCAGTTTAACAAAATCTTTGGCCTGGTGTTTAGTATCAGCCAAAAATAGCCAGTAAAATGTAGATCATTGCCAGGAAAGGTATTGAGAATAAGACAGGGAACATCATTTTGCCGTTATGTAAAACACCCAACTTTCAAACTTAAAATTTCTGGGTCCTCAAGAATTGCTGTGGTGTTAGACAAAGTACACAGAAAGGCAACTAAAGTGATTGAGAGAATGTCATGGGAGTCCTCTTAGGAAAGACTAAAAAGGTCAAAGCTATTCAGTAGGGCAATAAGAAGGTTGAAAGAAAAAAGGAGCAAGATTTACAAAATTATGAAGGTGGTGGAAAAGGTCAATGAAGAAGACACATGCACTACATCTTGCAATGCTAGAACTAGAGAGCAGTTGGTGAAGTGAATTTAAAAGAGACAAAAGGGAGATTCTATCACAAGTTTGAAAGGGAGTAGACATATTCCTTAAAGAGAACAGGTAGAGATATATGTTATATATCTGTATAATATATTTCTAACCAAGACTTGTGGATGCTGGGGAATAAAGGGCATGCACTCCAGATAGTGATCTTGTTTTGCCACTGTAAGAGACACAGTTGGTTTGAATCACTGGTCCTATAATGTTTCATGTATTCTTACACACAGACTAAATGAGATGTTAGGAGAAACTTTTTTTGTCATAGTGAACACATACAAAAGCCATTATTTTCATTTATTCAAAACCATTTCTAATTAAAAACAAATTAAAAAAAGCAATTTCCTACATTTCTTCCTCCCTCACATTAAAACATCCTCTTTCCATTCCTTCCTTTAGAACCAGCTTATTAAACATTAACAACAATACAAGTTGTGCAATACGCTCCTATTGAATACTAATAGAAAAATCAAGTACAATAAATGCAAGGACATGACAACATAAAGAAGTGCCACATTTCTTTCTGAAAGCCCCTTGGCCAATGAAATGGGAGATTTTCATTGTATTCTGTGCCCCATACACTAATGATCAAGTGAAGTGAGACTACACTCCAAGTTTTCACAGTCTTCTACATCTCAGAAACCTACAAAAGGTCTTACTGTCCTCCCATTCTTCTCACTGCTCCTCCAATGGACATGTAAATGAAATCTGCTCCTCTCCCTTGCCAGCTCCCTTCCTCCCACCAGAACCAATAAAGAATAAAACAAGGGTTGATTTCCTGACTTCTCATTCTGTTGATGAGCATGCTTCAAACTTACCTCACTCTCCTCTCCCATTCAGAAAAGGAACAAGGAACCCTGCATCATTTCCTCCTGGTACCTGTAAAACAAAGCAAGTAAAAGCTTTTTTTTCCCTCCCACACTCTCTCACTTATCCTCCTTTACTTACTGTCTTCCTATTAACATCAACAGGATGGCACAGTTATCTTTAGTTGTTTTGTGACCTTTATGTGCCTTTACTGTTTCTTATCCTCCTGTAATCCTCATCTATTCAGGGCTCATTCATCCTGTTACCGTAGTTGAGTGCTTAGTTATGGCCTCCCACATGTATCCCCCACCTGCACCTCAAGTCCTGGGCATTCTACTCACTTCAAGTTGCCCCTGAAGCAGTGATACTGCCTGGTGATGCCTGTGACCTACATCACCTATCCTGGGTGGGGAATACCCAGGACAAGCACGGCACAGGGGTTTCCCTCCCATGCTGCTCAGGTAAACACAGCAAGACAGCAAGACCCAGGGAATATTCAATGATATTCATGTTGACTTAAGGGCAATGACTGGAAAATCAAGTCTCACGGTCTCTGGGCTCAGAAGATTTCAAGCACACCCCTGGATGATGAATGTTTGCTCAGTTGTCCCAAGGCAGAATGGCACTGTGAGCTCAGGACATCTCCAGCCCTAACCAAGGGTATCTGTCTGTCACAGGGAGGTGAAGCTGCAGCCACCCCTGATTTCCTTGGGCCCAGTGGGCCCTCAGAATGCAGCTTCTTGTATCAGATATTTCATTTGCTCTAAAACTAATCTTTCATCCATTTGAATGAAGAAGCAAATAAACAAAAAGGACAGTATTTTAGGTTAGTTAAATTGCACTTTTTGGAAAGGTTTACGTTCTGCCACTGCATCGGATGAGTCATTAGTCACAGAGCTCTCCCTTCTTAAACTGCATAAACAGCCAAGAGTCAGAACAATAAATGCCAGTGACCACATTTTTGAGAAAGAAAAGCATAATTATTTAATATTTTTGAAAATTAATGTTACAATGATGGTTTTTTAATAATGATCAGAGTTTTTTGTTTCTGTTTATTGTCCCTTTTATTTCTTGAAATGTTTACATACCACACGTGTGCATGTGAGCAGATGTTACTTTTTTTTTTAAGACAGTAATACATTTCAAACATTAATATAGAAAAGTAAATGAGCTTAGAAGGGGATGATTTACAGGAAAAGATCTGTATTCTAAGAACAACTAGGGCACTTCTCATTCTTTTTTTATTCACATAGATTCAGAGCACAAATTAAGGGAGACTTGATGAAAAAAATTTCCAAGAGCAAGAACTTGACACGAGTGCAGGCACCCACAGACATTCCTGTGTTTCACTCTGTGTTTTGTGCATTTGCATCAGTTTATGATAGGTACAAATTTTCACAGCATTTAACTACATTGAATCAGTTTCAGTAAGAATCATGGCATGACAACTGTGGGGAAAATACTTTTAATTTATTGCTCCTAGTGAGCAAAATGTCACCCTGCTTTTACTACTGAGCAGTGCACTGTATATATCAAAAAGAATCAATTCTTAGTAACGCATGACAATATGATCACACTCCTCAAATAATTCCTGTCTTGTTGAGGCAAAAGCCTGAACAAATTCTAACACAGCAGGGATACAGCTGGTACATCTGTAACACTTACCTCTGTATGATACTGTTCACAACTCAAACAACCAACAGATCTTGCCCAGTGAAATCCAGAAAAGCACTCTACTGTGTATCACAGAATCTTGGAATCATAGAATCTTGGGATGCTTTGGGTTCAAAAGGATCTTTAAAAGTCAGTTAGTTCAACCACCTGAAATGAGCAGGGACATCCTCAAATAGTTCAGGTTGCTGAGAGCCCTGTCCAGCCCAACCTTGAATGTTTCCAGGGATGGGACTTCTACAGCCTCTCTGGGCAACCTGTGCCAGTGTTTCACCCTCCCCTCCCATTGGAAAAAAATGTCTTCCTTTCTTAATCTTTCCTCAATATACCCTCACCCTGATAAAAAGTCTGTCCCCATCCTTCTTATTGGCTGCCTTTCTGTACTGAAAGGCTGCAATGAGGTCTCGCTGGTGCCTTCTTTTATCTAGGTTGAACAAGCCCAGCTCTCTCAGCCTTTTGTCGTAGGAGAGGTGTTCTAGTGCTCTGATAAATTTTGTGGCCCTCCTCTGAACTTGCTCCAATAGGTCTCTGTCTTGTGCTGAGAACTTCGGAGCTGAACACAGTACTCCAGGTGAGGTCTCAGCAGAGCAGAGTAGAAGGTCAGAATCACCTCCCTTGACCTACTGGCCACACTTCTTTTGATACAGCCGAGGACAACTACCTTGGGCTGTGAGCACATATTGGTGGCTCATGTCCAACTTTTATACTGATTACAGCAAGTGAAATGGCTACAGCAAGTTTCAGCTTATTTTGGGTAATACACTCTGATGCACTACACTGATATGAGCAGAAAACTGTAATAGAATTAAATGAAGGATTGTACTCTCTAGCTCCTAATTTTGAGAAAAGTCTTCAAAACTCTTTTTTTTTTTTTT
>VYZU01032424.1:67154-77590 GCA_013401355.1 Ceyx cyanopectus
AAAAAAAAAAAAAAAAAAAAAGCAAGCAAAATAAACTCACTGTGGTTATGTGTTGCAAACTCTTTTAACCAGCTAATACAGATGGATGCCCAGTCCTTCCTGGGCACAGAGCAAAGGCAGCTGTGTGCAGCACCCAGCTGGAAACACCTCCTGAGGTCTGAGCAACTGCCCTCTCAGTGCATTTACATTAGTGAGCATGCAAAGGCAGGGAGACATCTTTGTAAATAGTATTTCTAAGATGAAAATGAATAATAATCTCTGCCAGCTGCCATGAGACTAGTGGTGGCAAAGCTGTGAGCTAATCTATCTGTTTTTTTATGGTGACACTTCCCAGACAAAGCATCTCTGTGTCTCACTGGCAAACAGAGACCTGGCAACGTGGCTGCCTTGCATGGAGGGAGAGCTGAGTGTGGCATCACCTTTTTTGTCTCTTCCCAGGACAGAACACTGCCTGGTGCATTTTCCAGAAGGAACAGACTGGATGCTCCAAACGTTGCTCAGGGCAAAGCCATGTCTTAATGCTGCAAATCAGGCCAGATTTGTTTTGGAAACCTGCTTTTCCAGAGTGGTCTGGCTGACATGCTAATTATCCCCTATTCTTGGCAATTGCTTTCTCTGGCTGAAATGTCCTTTTGAAAACTGTTGACAAGACCTGTGCACCACCCAGAAGAGCCTGGCCTGCACACAGCTTGATCCACACACAAAAGTATTCTTTGCTGAAGCTCAGTGTGAAAGTGAATGCTGGACAAAAAACCAGCTGTAAATATGGATAAGGAATAATTGTGGTCATCACCACTGCAGCTACAAGGGTGAAATTGGTATCATAAATCATCCACAAAGAGGCAACCCCCCCACACCCAGAATACTCAGATATTTTGTTTGCAAAGCATATCCTGTCATTCTGTCATTTTAGCCAGTGTGACTTTATTGAAGGCACTTTATTGTCAAAAGATACTGATCTTCGGGGTTGTTTGCATCAAATGCTCTAGTACTTGATGACTGGTCCTCCCCCTTGTTAGAAAATATTCTTAGGCTGCCACTGGTTTTGCTTCCCCCAGTCTGAATTAAAAATACCTTCTTATGCAAGGAAAAGCAGCCCCAGCTGTACTGCCATTATATTCAGTAGCAATGCAGCAACTCCTGGGAGAAGCAGAGGTTTTGAAATGGAAAGCAATTGTCTTCACAGGATGGTCCTTTCCTTGTTTCTGTGGCTGGTTTTCTGCTTATTTCCACATATGTGACATTTCTTTGCACTGTCTGCCTTTCAGTGAATTGTCCACACAATTAATAGCCATGAATAGAGATGATTTACAAAGTGTCTCTTTAAATTCAGACTGCATTTCAGTGTCTCATCTGCTCCTTCATGTTTCTAGATCAGGATGCTTCTGAAATCTATTGCAGGATGTTCACCTTCTTGTTTTTTGCTTGTGACTGCTAATGGGGCACCTTCTAGGTACTATATTGGTCAATAGGGAAGAGCAAAAAGATTAATGGAGCAAAGTGTGGCTAATCATGTTAATTTTTCTCTCAAGAGAATGGAGATCCAACAACTGCTGGCTTTAGTCTGCCTCTGGGGTTTTAGATTTACATTTTATATCAGTTAGAGCCCAAGCACCGAATGGAGCAGATTGCTGTCAAACCTTTGGATGAATTATTCTTGAACTTTGTAGTGACACTCAACTTTTAAAAAGTCCCTAGCACAGAGTAAAACATCCCTTCCAGTGGTAGCAAATGCCCCCAAAGGAGAAAAAATGTAGGCTGAACAAGGAGGTTTTGCAAAGTGATTGTGATGTATTTCTTGGTTCCCTGCCTCCTTATGGCTGTATAATTCCCTGAGGATCACCCTAAAATACAGCCTGCTTCAACTTCTCTCTCCAGCACCCATCCTGTTATCAAGAAAAGCAAAAATTTTGTAGATTTATACAGGAGGAAGAGCATGAACTGAAGCCATGATTTCTCCTTTACTGTAATGTTTGCCTTTGTCCTTTGGTCTATTAGGACTTATAGGATGCTCCAAGATAAATGTTTGTTTCATTTTCTAGAAATCAAAGCTAAATGCAGGGGAAACTGAATCCCTCCTCCATCCTGATGACTAGTTCAGTGTGGGAATGTGTGTAAACCAGGATAACACAGTCATAGCAGCTGAGAAGAAAGATCAGTTCTTGGAGAATCATGCACATTCAACTTGGGCTCTTCTGCAGTGCAAGTAAACTGAATTTTGCCACTCCAGAGTGAAATTGGCCATTTCTTCAATAAGTAAGGTGCAGAAGGTTGGAGGGCAGGATGGATAGCTGAGGGAGGAACCTAGGGAAGATGGTCCTGCACCTCCTGCAACATCTGTGGTGTCTGGAAGGACAGAGGAGTGGTTTCATCATGTGTCAGAGACACTTGTCCTGCAATAACAAGCAGCTCACAACCTCCTGTCCTCCCACTGACAGTGGTAAGAGTAATAGGTGGCCTGGCTTCCAATGGCTCTTGCCTGGACAAGGTGGCTTCTAGGCTGTGTGACACTCCTGCCTTCTCCCCTTCCTACTAGGCACTTCTGCACCCTATCCAGCTGCCTGTTCACCTCTGCCTTAAAGCAGTCCCAAAATAGAGTGGAATAGGGGGAACCCATCTGTTGCCAACCCACTGCCAGTGCTTATTTTCTGAAGAAAAAATTACAAAATAAACATGATGTAAGTTCTTGTAATACTTTATAGTAGGCACAACTGAACGCAGACAAAAAAGACATAAAAAATGCTCACTGCAAATAAATCCTTTTAGTACATAACAAGCTTTCACTCAGCACCAACAGTATAATCTCCTATCCAACAAGGAAAGCTGTGCACGTTTCTGTTCCTACCAGCTCCATCATTATATTATTCCTTCATCTATAAAGTGAACTCATGACTCTGCATAATCACTCTCCCTCTTGTATGAAACAGAATCAAGCCAACATCGTACATACCATTGCTCCTGAAAGGCAGCTTCCAAAGCTGTGTTTTAATTAGGGTGATATGTTGTTTTGTATCTAAAGGTTCAGGCACATTAGTGGGGTTTTGAACCATAGTAAGCCACTGCACTCAGCCAAGGCAGGTGACAGCCAAGCTTCTTGCTCCTTATCTGGCAAATAACAGGGAAAACATTTTTTTCTCTCATTAAACTATCCTGAAGTCTGAGCTGACACATTTTACATCACATTTGCAGTGAGAACCTCCAATCAATTACCAGTAGCTTGTTAAACTGCAGGTAAAATAATCTTGTCTCAGTGCAGAGTGCTTGGGCACGGCTGTGACACTACCCATTGTACCTTCCTTGGGACAACATGGTTAATGGAAAAGAGAAAAGTTCATCTTCTCTGCCTTCTGTTTCTTAAAAATGCATGATGAATGAAGCTCAGGTTAATTACATAGTTTTGCTGTCTGTAGGAGGAAAGATAGCTCATGTTAATGATGAATCCACAGACAGGTCACTTCATTCTGACTATAAAATATCATTGTGTTTTTCTGATATCAGCCTTTTCTTCCAATGGAGCAGATACTGCAGTAATTTAGGATTGAAGCTTNTGACTGCTAATGGGGCACCTTCTAGGTACTATATTGGTCAATAGGGAAGAGCAAAAAGATTAATGGAGCAAAGTGTGGCTAATCATGTTAATTTTTCTCTCAAGAGAATGGAGATCCAACAACTGCTGGCTTTAGTCTGCCTCTGGGGTTTTAGATTTACATTTTATATCAGTTAGAGCCCAAGCACCGAATGGAGCAGATTGCTGTCAAACCTTTGGATGAATTATTCTTGAACTTTGTAGTGACACTCTACTTTTAAAAAGTCCCTAGCACAGAGTAAAACATCCCTTCCAGTGGTAGCAAATGCCCCCAAAGGAGAAAAAATGTAGGCTGAACAAGGAGGTTTTGCAAAGTGATTGTGATGTATTTCTTGGTTCCCTGCCTCCTTATGGCTGTATAATTCCCTGAGGATCACCCTAAAATACAGCCTGCTTCAACTTCTCTCTCCAGCACCCATCCTG
Source organism: Ceyx cyanopectus (assembly GCA_013401355.1). Taxonomy (NCBI): domain Eukaryota; kingdom Metazoa; phylum Chordata; class Aves; order Coraciiformes; family Alcedinidae; genus Ceyx; species Ceyx cyanopectus. Next base: position 71,164 of record VYZU01032424.1, read on the forward strand.
TTATCAAGAAAAGCAAAAATTTTGTAGATTTATACAGGAGGAAGAGCATGAACTGAAGCCATGATTTCTCCTTTACTGTAATGTTTGCCTTTGTCCTTTGGTCTATTAGGACTTATAGGATGCTCCAAGATAAATGTTTGTTTCATTTTCTAGAAATCAAAGCTAAATGCAGGGGAAACTGAATCCCTCCTCCATCCTGATGACTAGTTCAGTGTGGGAATGTGTGTAAACCAGGATAACACAGTCATAGCAGCTGAGAAGAAAGATCAGTTCTTGGAGAATCATGCACATTCAACTTGGGCTCTTCTGCAGTGCAAGTAAACTGAATTTTGCCACTCCAGAGTGAAATTGGCCATTTCTTCAATAAGTAAGGTGCAGAAGGTTGGAGGGCAGGATGGATAGCTGAGGGAGGAACCTAGGGAAGATGGTCCTGCACCTCCTGCAACATCTGTGGTGTCTGGAAGGACAGAGGAGTGGTTTCATCATGTGTCAGAGACACTTGTCCTGCAATAACAAGCAGCTCACAACCTCCTGTCCTCCCACTGACAGTGGTAAGAGTAATAGGTGGCCTGGCTTCCAATGGCTCTTGCCTGGACAAGGTGGCTTCTAGGCTGTGTGACACTCCTGCCTTCTCCCCTTCCTACTAGGCACTTCTGCACCCTATCCAGCTGCCTGTTCACCTCTGCCTTAAAGCAGTCCCAAAATAGAGTGGAATAGGGGGAACCCATCTGTTGCCAACCCACTGCCAGTGCTTATTTTCTGAAGAAAAAATTACAAAATAAACATGATGTAAGTTCTTGTAATACTTTATAGTAGGCACAACTGAACGCAGACAAAAAAGACATAAAAAATGCTCACTGCAAATAAATCCTTTTAGTACATAACAAGCTTTCACTCAGCACCAACAGTATAATCTCCTATCCAACAAGGAAAGCTGTGCACGTTTCTGTTCCTACCAGCTCCATCATTATATTATTCCTTCATCTATAAAGTGAACTCATGACTCTGCATAATCACTCTCCCTCTTGTATGAAACAGAATCAAGCCAACATCGTACATACCATTGCTCCTGAAAGGCAGCTTCCAAAGCTGTGTTTTAATTAGGGTGATATGTTGTTTTGTATCTAAAGGTTCAGGCACATTAGTGGGGTTTTGAACCATAGTAAGCCACTGCACTCAGCCAAGGCAGGTGACAGCCAAGCTTCTTGCTCCTTATCTGGCAAATAACAGGGAAAACATTTTTTTCTCTCATTAAACTATCCTGAAGTCTGAGCTGACACATTTTACATCACATTTGCAGTGAGAACCTCCAATCAATTACCAGTAGCTTGTTAAACTGCAGGTAAAATAATCTTGTCTCAGTGCAGAGTGCTTGGGCACGGCTGTGACACTACCCATTGTACCTTCCTTGGGACAACATGGTTAATGGAAAAGAGAAAAGTTCATCTTCTCTGCCTTCTGTTTCTTAAAAATGCATGATGAATGAAGCTCAGGTTAATTACATAGTTTTGCTGTCTGTAGGAGGAAAGATAGCTCATGTTAATGATGAATCCACAGACAGGTCACTTCATTCTGACTATAAAATATCATTGTGTTTTTCTGATATCAGCCTTTTCTTCCAATGGAGCAGATACTGCAGTAATTTAGGATTGAAGCTTTCCTGTGTTACCTGGCATCATGTAACCTTGAATGATCTTGTTTATTCATAAGGAAGTGGGGAAAGTAATGNCAACTGCTGGCTTTAGTCTGCCTCTGGGGTTTTAGATTTACATTTTATATCAGTTAGAGCCCAAGCACCGAATGGAGCAGATTGCTGTCAAACCTTTGGATGAATTATTCTTGAACTTTGTAGTGACACTCTACTTTTAAAAAGTCCCTAGCACAGAGTAAAACATCCCTTCCAGTGGTAGCAAATGCCCCCAAAGGAGAAAAAATGTAGGCTGAACAAGGAGGTTTTGCAAAGTGATTGTGATGTATTTCTTGGTTCCCTGCCTCCTTATGGCTGTATAATTCCCTGAGGATCACCCTAAAATACAGCCTGCTTCAACTTCTCTCTCCAGCACCCATCCTGTTATCAAGAAAAGCAAAAATTTTGTAGATTTATACAGGAGGAAGAGCATGAACTGAAGCCATGATTTCTCCTTTACTGTAATGTTTGCCTTTGTCCTTTGGTCTATTAGGACTTATAGGATGCTCCAAGATAAATGTTTGTTTCATTTTCTAGAAATCAAAGCTAAATGCAGGGGAAACTGAATCCCTCCTCCATCCTGATGACTAGTTCAGTGTGGGAATGTGTGTAAACCAGGATAACACAGTCATAGCAGCTGAGAAGAAAGATCAGTTCTTGGAGAATCATGCACATTCAACTTGGGCTCTTCTGCAGTGCAAGTAAACTGAATTTTGCCACTCCAGAGTGAAATTGGCCATTTCTTCAATAAGTAAGGTGCAGAAGGTTGGAGGGCAGGATGGATAGCTGAGGGAGGAACCTAGGGAAGATGGTCCTGCACCTCCTGCAACATCTGTGGTGTCTGGAAGGACAGAGGAGTGGTTTCATCAACACTTTTGGAGGAGAACTCCTAGGATCAATTAGTCCTTCTAAGGAGACACACAGATATTTTTATTTTGGTATCAGAAATATTGCATTGCTATCCAAAATAAAACTTACATTCTTCACATGTTCATCGACACCATAGCCAAAGAAAGCACATTTGTAAATTAACCACGTAAGGGAAGACTATTTTTATAATTATTTTTTTTTNTGTGTCAGAGACACTTGTCCTGCAATAACAAGCAGCTCACAACCTCCTGTCCTCCCACTGACAGTGGTAAGAGTAATAGGTGGCCTGGCTTCCAATGGCTCTTGCCTGGACAAGGTGGCTTCTAGGCTGTGTGACACTCCTGCCTTCTCCCCTTCCTACTAGGCACTTCTGCACCCTATCCAGCTGCCTGTTCACCTCTGCCTTAAAGCAGTCCCAAAATAGAGTGGAATAGGGGGAACCCATCTGTTGCCAACCCACTGCCAGTGCTTATTTTCTGAAGAAAAAATTACAAAATAAACATGATGTAAGTTCTTGTAATACTTTATAGTAGGCACAACTGAACGCAGACAAAAAAGACATAAAAAATGCTCACTGCAAATAAATCCTTTTAGTACATAACAAGCTTTCACTCAGCACCAACAGTATAATCTCCTATCCAACAAGGAAAGCTGTGCACGTTTCTGTTCCTACCAGCTCCATCATTATATTATTCCTTCATCTATAAAGTGAACTCATGACTCTGCATAATCACTCTCCCTCTTGTATGAAACAGAATCAAGCCAACATCGTACATACCATTGCTCCTGAAAGGCAGCTTCCAAAGCTGTGTTTTAATTAGGGTGATATGTTGTTTTGTATCTAAAGGTTCAGGCACATTAGTGGGGTTTTGAACCATAGTAAGCCACTGCACTCAGCCAAGGCAGGTGACAGCCAAGCTTCTTGCTCCTTATCTGGCAAATAACAGGGAAAACATTTTTTTCTCTCATTAAACTATCCTGAAGTCTGAGCTGACACATTTTACATCACATTTGCAGTGAGAACCTCCAATCAATTACCAGTAGCTTGTTAAACTGCAGGTAAAATAATCTTGTCTCAGTGCAGAGTGCTTGGGCACGGCTGTGACACTACCCATTGTACCTTCCTTGGGACAACATGGTTAATGGAAAAGAGAAAAGTTCATCTTCTCTGCCTTCTGTTTCTTAAAAATGCATGATGAATGAAGCTCAGGTTAATTACATAGTTTTGCTGTCTGTAGGAGGAAAGATAGCTCATGTTAATGATGAATCCACAGACAGGTCACTTCATTCTGACTATAAAATATCATTGTGTTTTTCTGATATCAGCCTTTTCTTCCAATGGAGCAGATACTGCAGTAATTTAGGATTGAAGCTTTCCTGTGTTACCTGGCATCATGTAACCTTGAATGATCTTGTTTATTCATAAGGAAGTGGGGAAAGTAATGCCTGTCTTTCTCACAAGTCTGTAAGGAAGATTTTATCGAATAACAGCTGCAAAAAGCCATGGGAACCTTGGCTAGAAGAGATAACAGAAGTTGATAGTGTGCTCACATCAGCTAGGAATTTTTTTTTAATGTCACACTTTTGGAGGAGAACTCCTAGGATCAATTAGTCCTTCTAAGGAGACACACAGATATTTTTATTTTGGTATCAGAAATATTGCATTGCTATCCAAAATAAAACTTACATTCTTCACATGTTCATCGACACCATAGCCAAAGAAAGCACATTTGTAAATTAACCACGTAAGGGAAGACTATTTTTATAATTATTTTTTTTTCCTACGGAATGGATACAATTTAGAGTGGATTATTGAATGTTATTGCAAAGCTGAAGAAGAAATGGTGGGAGCATCACAGTTGAAGGTACTGAATGCATTTCTCATGTAAAGAAAACTGAAAAATATTATGCTGAAATTGTAGAAACACAGATGATGTCCCTGCTCAGGTGGTAGCTCACTGCATGACTCACTTGCTGAAGCTGTGGAATGGATGCTGAGCACACATGATTTTTCTGTGCTCTCTGGAGACATGTCCACACTTGTTCTGGATGGGGTGTGAGAGCTCACAGGTTTGGCAGCTTGGAGTGGGAAGTTTCTGCCTATGATTTGGAGTCTATATTTAGACTGCAAAGATAGTTCTAGACAATCCATCAGGATTACAAGGTAGGCCCACAATAAACGTAGATGCCAGTTAGACTTTACAGATACAGAAGAATATGCTGCCTCAGCCACTTTGTTCCAAGTTTGGTAGGCATCCAAAACCCAGGTCTTAAAAAACTGCCATCTAATCCTTAAGATGCTTTAAGTCCACAGGTATTCATGTTTCCAATGTAAAGCATTACCTAGGTATTTAATAAATATATAATAAATATATTATATTTATATTTATTATACTATATTAATTTATTACTATTATATTTTTATTTTATATATTATTATATATTGTCCAGGNTTCATCTATAAAGTGAACTCATGACTCTGCATAATCACTCTCCCTCTTGTATGAAACAGAATCAAGCCAACATCGTACATACCATTGCTCCTGAAAGGCAGCTTCCAAAGCTGTGTTTTAATTAGGGTGATATGTTGTTTTGTATCTAAAGGTTCAGGCACATTAGTGGGGTTTTGAACCATAGTAAGCCACTGCACTCAGCCAAGGCAGGTGACAGCCAAGCTTCTTGCTCCTTATCTGGCAAATAACAGGGAAAACATTTTTTTCTCTCATTAAACTATCCTGAAGTCTGAGCTGACACATTTTACATCACATTTGCAGTGAGAACCTCCAATCAATTACCAGTAGCTTGTTAAACTGCAGGTAAAATAATCTTGTCTCAGTGCAGAGTGCTTGGGCACGGCTGTGACACTACCCATTGTACCTTCCTTGGGACAACATGGTTAATGGAAAAGAGAAAAGTTCATCTTCTCTGCCTTCTGTTTCTTAAAAATGCATGATGAATGAAGCTCAGGTTAATTACATAGTTTTGCTGTCTGTAGGAGGAAAGATAGCTCATGTTAATGATGAATCCACAGACAGGTCACTTCATTCTGACTATAAAATATCATTGTGTTTTTCTGATATCAGCCTTTTCTTCCAATGGAGCAGATACTGCAGTAATTTAGGATTGAAGCTTTCCTGTGTTACCTGGCATCATGTAACCTTGAATGATCTTGTTTATTCATAAGGAAGTGGGGAAAGTAATGCCTGTCTTTCTCACAAGTCTGTAAGGAAGATTTTATCGAATAACAGCTGCAAAAAGCCATGGGAACCTTGGCTAGAAGAGATAACAGAAGTTGATAGTGTGCTCACATCAGCTAGGAATTTTTTTTTAATGTCACACTTTTGGAGGAGAACTCCTAGGATCAATTAGTCCTTCTAAGGAGACACACAGATATTTTTATTTTGGTATCAGAAATATTGCATTGCTATCCAAAATAAAACTTACATTCTTCACATGTTCATCGACACCATAGCCAAAGAAAGCACATTTGTAAATTAACCACGTAAGGGAAGACTATTTTTATAATTATTTTTTTTTCCTACGGAATGGATACAATTTAGAGTGGATTATTGAATGTTATTGCAAAGCTGAAGAAGAAATGGTGGGAGCATCACAGTTGAAGGTACTGAATGCATTTCTCATGTAAAGAAAACTGAAAAATATTATGCTGAAATTGTAGAAACACAGATGATGTCCCTGCTCAGGTGGTAGCTCACTGCATGACTCACTTGCTGAAGCTGTGGAATGGATGCTGAGCACACATGATTTTTCTGTGCTCTCTGGAGACATGTCCACACTTGTTCTGGATGGGGTGTGAGAGCTCACAGGTTTGGCAGCTTGGAGTGGGAAGTTTCTGCCTATGATTTGGAG
>VYZU01032427.1:0-49341 GCA_013401355.1 Ceyx cyanopectus
GCAGTCCTAAAAAAGGGTCCTTTCTCCACTGTGCAAAGCCAGTTGACAGAGTTTGGTATTTGCTTTATTTTGGTTCTGCAGAAGCAGCTGCTGGGAGGTAAATTGCAAATTCAGCCCCTGTGAGCTCAAACAGTAGCAGGTTATATACAGTACAGATAACAAAGAAATTACATATAATTACTTATGTGATTTTACATTGCAAAACCTTTGTATAGATACTTCTGCTATTAGCTAATTCATTCTGCTATTACACCATGCATTCTACTAAGGTGGTCCTACATCTATTCTTAAACTCTCCTCTGGGAGGTGTTTGTTTAGTGTTAGTCACTGGAATTTTCCTGTCTTTAGATGCTGCTCTTAATTCCTGTGTCTTGTTTCTGGTTATTTTAACTTTGAGGTCTTTCTGTCCTTTGGTCTCATGGCCCTTCCAGTCTTGTTATCATGGTTTCATACCATTTCATTATATGCTTATTCAGCCTGAAAGTTTTTAACCTTATCCTTCTGACATCAATATAATTGGTACTAGAAAGCACCTGCTTTTGAATACTTCATGGGATTTATCCTACAGCTGCCTCACACGAGTCTTCCATGATGTAATGTCACAAATGCCTTTGGTAATGAAATAGATCAGGGGTATTCCTGTCTTCTTTCTTTTCTCCTCTCCCTGAGCAAATGAGCATTGCTGCCTCACTGCACAGCTTCAGAGGTACCTTCAGAAAAGTGTAGCAGTTCTTAGGGAGGTGCAAAGAAACAACAAGGTAGAGGGCACGAAACCTTCCTACTTGCTGGTCAGAACTAAAAAAACAGAAAGAAACCTGTGGGATCTAGACTTCATAGGTGATCCAAGAAATGTGTTTGGCTTCTCTGGAAGTGATGTTATTTTAGGGAATTGAAAACTCTCATAGCTTGGAGGGAACACGGTGCTTTTACTGTGCTAGTTAAGGTACTTAAAAAGCTATCTTGCAGCAATAATTAATTTATTGCAGTTGAAGATTTCTCCTCATACTTCAGGCATGAGGTATGAGGAGAAAAAAAAACAATGCTGAAACTTGTGGCCTCGTTGTGGACCAGTGGGCTTCAGACATATTTAGTAGCTTCTCTTCAGAAAAACACCCCTGGTTTTGAAATGTTGTGTCCTAGTTTGTATTTTACATGTACCTGCAGTTTGCAGAGAGATCTCCATGCAGAGTTTATTCTTAATGCCTGCATAGTTCTGTGTGTATTTCTTGCCATCCTGCTGAGTTTCTTATTGGTTAGTTATTAATTGCTTTGCTGTAGTACATCCCAAACAAAGTCAGTGGGTTCAGGGATAAAACCACCTAAAGACAAATCCTAAATGTCTTTTTGAGTGCTTTTGGGTGGCAGCAGATCATGTGCAAATGTGGCTTAAGATTTGGAACACAGTTGTGCACCAAACCCTTCTGATCATACAGATCATACATTCCCCCAGTAAGTAATGATATGCTAGAGAAAGTAGTTTTCCATTATTCATTTTCAGATGAATCATACAGCGGATGTGGTTTATTACTCAAGCATATAGTTTGCAATGTATAGGGAGGTGATTGACAACCCCACTCTGGAAATGGGAGATCTGGTTTACTTTAGATCAGTATTCAGTGGAACTGCTAAGGCTTGATGCCTGGTACTGCTGTGGGTTTTTCTTCATCTTCTGAAGGAGAACAGTCTGTTTAGGCTTTTTTTCTTAGCATACCTATTCTGTTCTTCCTGAAGACATCCAGATCTCCCTGTGATAGCACAAACGCTCTCTTTTACTGTTTATTGCTCTGGAAGACATCTGCAGCTACAGTTACTGAAATCAGAACTTTTGACAAGTGATACCTTGGCAAAGTGTCCTGGGAACAGGAATGCAAAGGGAAGGCCTGTGACCCACCACCATCAAGTAGCCTTATCACTGACCTGTGTAGTCCAAGGCATGCTTGCTAAGGGTGAGACAAACAAGCAAGTGCAGCTAGAGGCCTTGAGATTAATCTCCTTTTTTCTCCTCTCTCACAAGCTGGATATAGCCAAGTGATTAGGGAAGACTTTGGGAAGGAAATAGAAATGGGTTTGAATCCCATCAGCCAAGCTTTCTCACATCCTGGCTGAGCAGTCCAGGGATTTAGTAATTGTTCCAGAGGGGAATGCATCCTCTAGGCCTGCTCTGAAAGGGTATTGTTGATGGGATCTGGAAAAAATACTTCCTGTGCTTTTAAAATAAACCATTTCTGGCTCTTGGGTAGGGAGATGACTCTGGGCTCATTCTTGTAGTGGCAGTGGGTGTTGTGTGTAGCCTGAGCTCTGGGTAGAGGGTTTTGAAGCAAACACTTTGATCTTGGAATGGTTTGTTTTGGTGGTTCCCTCTCAGAGTAGTCAATAGGTTATGTAAAGGGGATGGGATAACATTACTCTGGAAGCAGGGTGCAGAAACTGATTTTTGGAAGAACAACTTATTCCAAAATGTATTTTTTCTCTTTATTTTTATTCTTCCAGCCAGATAGACCAGTATAGCACTATGCTGTTGCTACTGTACCATTTCTACTACAATACACTGCCTTTCTTTTACCATAAATGTACTTTAGCAAGTTGATATATGGAGTTGTTGGCCTTTTGCATTAATTCAGCTGTAAACCACAACTATCAGCTTTTCACCTGGTTTTTACTTCTTCACTTCATTTCCATGCAGTTGAGATTTGTCCAGTTACTGACACCACAGAGAACACACAACCGAAAGAGCTGACGAAAGCAACACTGCTGGTGAAACTCCAACAAAACATGGGTATGTCACTCCCCTGGCTGCTGCTGTGACAATCCTGAAACTATGCTGGGTCCTTTCAGTGCTTTTGGCATCCACAGCATTATGAATAAACTGATGAGGTGAATACAGTGCTGCTTTAAAATGAGTTCCCAGTTCAGGTGAGGGGTGTTTCTGGAGAAGAATGAACCACGGCCTGCTCTTGGAACAAAACCAGCATCTGCATTTGTTCAGCCTACAAGTCCATACAAAAGGCTCATATGGCTTTTTTTTTTTTTTTTTTCCATTTTTGGAGAGCCACCCCTTCTATAATTCCATACTTCAAAAGCACCATCAGAGTTCAATGGCTTTGTCAAGTAGGCAGCCATTAATTGGCTGGTGACTCACATCTCCTTCTGAAGCTGGCAAATAACATATGGGCTTGGGGGCTGATTGTCAGCCCTGATAATCCAGGGAACACCAGCCACACAACCCACCTCTCAAATACAACTCTGATACCCATTTGTCCAGCTCCCAGATCTCTTTCTGCTCTTAGTACAGTTCCCTTTGCTGCCAGCTTTGACTGCCTTTTCATTTTACTTTAGTCAAAAAAACTAACTTTTGTTTTCTATTAATTCTTAGAAGATGGTAACTGGAAGATTAAAGAGTAGTAGCAGTAAATACATGTTTGCTCTGGATGTGAAAATGTTTTCCCTTGAATCATCACTAAGGTGGTGGTTGTTTTATCTCCTCAACTGCATCAATAACTAGGGTGTTAATAGGAAAATGACTGTTGTACTACAAGGACTTACACGCTAGATGTAGTCCCACATAGGAAAAAAAAATCTTAATAGCTTTTGTTTCTTGAAGCTTAAATTTTGTTCTTTTTCCTAGTCTGATTAGGCTGTAGTGCAGTCATTTTCTGGGCAGGACATGGCTAAGGTACTGCAGAAGAAAGCAGTCAGCTGGGTTTCTGGAAGGATTGTGCTTTGCTTAGAAATGTCACACAAAGTTTTTATAATTCAGCTACCTGAGCTGATAGCTTTAGATTTAGGCTTGGCAGTAGTAGGTTGGGGTGGCTCTTACTCCTGCATGTAGTTCACCTTGCCCCTGCCCTCCACACCCTCCAGCTGCTGATGACTGTGCTGCTCACCCAATGCCTTTCTTTTGTCATTTTAGGTGTGGTCATAGCAGCTGCTGTCGCAGTGTTTGCATCCATCTTCTCTTTCAATTACTTCAGTGATTAAACTCCAGCATCCGGAACTTTGTGGAAGTATTGGCTGGTTACAAGATGGAAACACCTGGGTGTAATATATTAGTAATGAACAATTGTTGCCTAAGTACCACCAGTTAGATGTGCAATGTAAATTGTAATGATAGCTTCAGGTACCTTGTTCCAGCTTGCACTTGCTATATCAAGTAGAATCATGTGGGTTTGTATCGAGTAGAAGATGAATCAAACTTTAAAGTTCTGGATGAATTAATACTAGTATTATCTGGGAAGATCCTTTAACTCAATGCTGAACCTTCATATTCTTCCTCCTTTCTCTTTTAATGCACAATGCCACTACTGGTGTTTTCTAGGCCATGAGTAGGACTAGTGTAATTACCTGATATGACAACCCTGGCTTTATGGGTGCCTTTGCTAAGAGAAATCTCATCTCATTGAAGCTAATTGTTGCGGGGAATGGAAATAATATTTATTGAAGCCAGCATGTCACCATATGTATAATTTTAGATAATTAACTAGCATAATAGGTATACAAATAATTCCTAGTATTTTCAAGACTACACCAACTCGGCCTGTAAATACCTTATTTCAAGACCTAGAGGACTCAATCACTAAAATGAATAGAATTTTTGAGATGTGTATCTGCCATCTCTTACTCAGTGACTTTTGAGTGAGGATTTCTTTGTCCAGCTCTGATTCATTCTCTTGGAATATTAACTATTGCAACAACAGCTACACGTAGGCAGCTCTTGTGGATTATCTTGGAGCTACATGCAAATTGTCCAAGTTGTTTGCTGATTGGGGATTTTTAGATAATAAACAGCTTCCCATTATGAGATACTCTCCTGGGTATGTTCAGTGATAACATTAGTGTTCACTTACCATGAGAAGAGCAGAAAAAATTCTGGTAAGGTTAATGAAGAGAATTAGTATATGAAATATGATGATTACTTGGATCTGAAATACAATGAAAAATAATTCCATATTTTAGGGCATTTTAATACCCCTGCAAAGTTGGGGGCTTTTTCTGTAAAGGAACCAGAACACTGAGCAAAAATCTGAAGACTTTCATCCTAAAGAATAATCAAAGCTGTGCTGGGATGCTTTTAATAAAAGGCAACTATAAGATAGGCTTCTTAATTGCCTCATCTGTGTATTCTGGTTTGACATGTTTGGCAAAAGAGCTGCTTGTGCTATTGTAACAATATTTTGGGCTTGCTGTTGCTCAAGCAGGGGATCAAGTGGGGTCACGAGTCTCTGTGCTTGGCTGATCAATGTTCTATGGGTGCTGGTTGTTCTGTGCGGACAGGGGGAATCAGTGGGTGAGGTAGTGTTTGGTTCTGTGCTCTCCAGAAAATGAAATGTGTAACATGCTTCAAAGTGTCACAGAATGGTAGGGGTTGGAAGGGACCTTGAAAGGTCATCTAGTCCAACCCCTCTGCCAGAGCAGGGTTGCCTAGAACAGGTCACACAGGAACGTGTTCAGGTAGGTTTTGAATGTCTCCAGAGAAGGAAACATTGTGAATGGTTTAAACCCAGCTTTGCTAATGTCTATTAGAAGGAGGAGCAGGGGGATAAAGAGAAGAAAGATGTTTATTTCATTTCTCCTTTTTGTTTTTATTTTGGGGTATGCGTCTGTGCTTTCAGAGTAAATATGCAAAATGCTTATTCTGTAGCTGCCTGTCACTCAAAACTCAGCCACAGAAGTGAAGTGCAACATTAGAGATGCTAAATAGCTCACACTAGAGAAAATAATCCAATATCTTCCAATAGTTCTTGTTTAGTGCCTGTGGTTTAAAAAATTGAGCTTCTTTAGAGGTATTATTCCATAGATCCTAGCAAATAACTCATTTTTTCTTCTCCCCACCCCTGCAAGCTTATTCAGTGTTTAGTAAATGATCCTTTTCTCTATGGTGTTACTACAGACTGGCAGCTTAATCCCTCAGTTTATTGCTAACTAGGATCCATGGAAAGCTAATTTTCTAGTTTGAGGTTGGAAGAAGGCAAAGAAAGAACTTGCTTTGCATGAGATGTCTGTTTTAATACAGGAGGCTGTGCTTAACTGTCATCTATGTGTAAGAATTTAACCCTGTCAAAGAAAAAAAATGAGTAATTTGACTTGTGTCTGCAGATTGAGCCTTCCAGTCATTCCTCCATTAGGAAATGGTGGATGGAGAAGAAAGCAGGTTCTCGCTTGCCTGGGAATTGCAGAACTAACCACGAGGGGATTTCAATGTTGTCCTTCTCCCATGCTCTTTGTAGTGTTAGCCATTGATAAAGTAAGAAAATGAGTTCTTTAAGAAACACAGTATGGTTTGGGTAAGAAAAAAAAAAAAAGGAAAAGAACCTTTAAAACTGACAAGAAATAGACATTTTAAAAATATACATTAATATATCTTTTAAAGGTATATTCCATCATGTAGATTTATCCTTTTTCTGCCCTATACAATCTGAAGCTTTCAGTCTGTGAAGACACCGTTGGGACTGAAATTGAGCTTTAACTCATATCCAGGACTGCAGATATATTTTTATTGTGATGTAAGAGTCTAGAGGAACATCTGGGGCTTCCACATCTGAAAAATCTGGCACTTCTGAAATGGATGTTACAGAATAATTTTACAGAAAACTTATTTTCTATGCTATGTAGTTCTGAAATGTAGTTTTTAAAAGCCTGAGTGGGCTGGTACAGTGAGGTTTGTAATTCCTTGCATCCAAGGAAGTGGCATTTGCCATGCTGATAACATGCTTCCAATAGAGCTTCTGTTCCTAATTTGATCATCAGTGACACCACTGATTCTTATTGTCACCCCTCTCCTCTGCTTGCTTGAGAATGTTTGAGAGTACTCAGGGTCTTGGCAACCTTGACTCAAAGGGAAGAGTTACTGTGGTTGAGAGTGGCAGGAGGGCTGCTCCCCCATGTGCCTGTTGAAACATTTGCTTTTTATTACCCCAGAATCTTAGTTTAATTGTGATGTTTGAGCCAAGCCTTGCTTTTATGTTTAAGGTTTCTTTTTTCCTGTAGAAATACAGATGACTGCAGTGATCAGAGCTTTGCATCTTCATTAGTCATAAGCTTCTGTTGAGGCTTGGCATTGTGTGTGTTTTTCTTTTTTGAAATTGCAGGTTGAAGGAAATCCTTCTTAAATGTGATTAATCTGGTTCTAAAATTGGAGTGGCAGTGTTTTCCTTATAACCAGCTATAAATGTAGTTTGTGTGGGGGTTATTTTTTGTTAGGGTTTGTTTGTTTTTTTCTTTCAACCTGGTTTCTCAAAGAAGTGAAGCTGCTGATGTGAAACCTAATAATTTTTGACCCAAGTTTGATAACATTCTTGAGAATTTTCCATCTTTAACTTCTCTCCGTGGAGATTTTCTGGTATGTAGAGTGGAGAAATTTTTCATGCCTCTTTAAAAACATCCTGTCAAAAAATACAAGACAAATGCTGTTCTGCTACTCGGGTAACTGGTTATATTTGTGATGATAGACAGAATTTAATTCAATATTTTCTACATAACCTGTTAAAAGATCATCAGATTTTCATGTTGGATGTGTCTGCAAATGGTGGCTTTCTGAAGGGTGACCTACTGATGAAAATGACATGTTAAGGTGCTTTTGATTTTAGCTGAGGGATCAACATCATCCTTGAGTAAAGGAAAAAAGGGAAGAGCTTTATTCCACCTGGAGTTCCTTCAGAAAATCTTACAGAATCATTAAGATTGAAAAGGATCTTTAAGATCAAGTCCACAGTCTTTCATTCAGAAATTTACAACACAAAGTATATTTTGGGAAGATGATGTTTGAATTTTTGGTGGAATAAAATAATGGAATGTTTTAGAGGTTGGAGAAGATTCTACATATTTAAGACGAACTTGGTTTGTATTTCATAGTGTACATGAGGTGAGGTTTTTAGTGCTCTATTAAAATAGTAATCCATGGCAAAGCAATATGGTTTGTTAAACTAGTTCTCAGCATCATCCCTTTAGCAAAGCTCAAAAGTTTGAGTTCAGTAAATGTCTCATGTACTTACTAATTTTTCACCTGGTTTTCAGGTTCAGGTTATGTGCTACCAACACATTTCACGCTTTGAGTGGCAGGTTTTGAAAGCTGTTAAGCTTTATTCAGAGTTATTACATAAGCACAATATACATTTTCAGTAACTCACAGACATCTTCAGTATTACTATTCAAAATACGGGGCAACAATGAACGGATAATTTGTCTGTGTTAGCTGTTGGGGTGACAAACTCATAGAAGTGCTGAGCTAACTTCTGTGTTTTAGTCAATATTGGAAGTTAAATGCAGAAGCATAAAATAATGTCCTAGATACTTAAGCCTTTTAGGAATGCAAGGACTTTGGGCTCTTTGTTCATCTTTAAATCTGCTGGATGAGCTCTTATTCCTACTGAAGTCAGTAGAAGTGCATCTGGGGAGCCAGGAATCGCTAGAATTCCAGAGCATGGAGGTGACTTCTTGTGTGTACAGAGGAATGGATCAGTCCTGTTCCTGTTGAAGTTCTTCTTGTGCTTCACAGAGATGGGCGTGGGCCCTCAGTTTTTAAATAATTACTTGGTTTTCTCCTTAATTTTAGAGATCACCAGTATCATCTCCTGTTCTTCTTATGACTTGTGGCTGGCATAGAAACAATTATGTACAGGACTGCCAGCTGTATGTTTTAAGTACAATTCACATACTAACAGTTTAAGCAATTTTGGTATCTTACAAATAAGTTAGCAAAGACAGCCTTCTCTAAATGAGACGGGTGTTACTGGGGTTGATTTACAACATACTGGAGAGGAATAAGGTACAGTGATGCTTACGGCTCTCTAACTATTCAACATCTTGCTCATCCGTGTTGCCATTCCCCAGTGCTGGAAGCTCCCTTTCAGGCAGCAGCCCATACTCGTTTAGGAAAGACTCCACATCCACGGCAAAAAACTCCTCGTTGAATTGTTCCGAAACGCTGATGAAATTGCTCAGCAGCTCCCCACCCTTGTAGACCAGCAGAGTGGGAAGCACCTCGTTTGAGAAGCGATCTCCAGCCCCCGTGTCAGAGGCCTTGATCTTGCAGAACTTGACGGTGGCGTATTCGGCCGCCAGGCAGGCCAGGCTGCTGTTGAGGGCCTCGCAGCCCTTGATGCCGTCCTCGTAGATGTGGACGATGACGGTGGTCGTTTTCCGCTCCTTCTCGATGGCCTCCAGGAACTGCTCCCCATTCAGCAGCTCACACAGGTAGCCATATTTTGGCCCGAAGCTCAGCCTCTGGTGCATGTCCTGCATGCAGCGCTTGCGGTATTTCTGGAGGCAGCTTTCGTCTTCTTGCTCATCGTGAATTAATTCGTACTCCTGCATGCTCATCTGTAGCAAGAGAAGGAGAGATTAGTAAGCACTAATTTGTTAGTGTCGTCCTATTTCAGCGCAAAATTGTTGTCTGAACATCACCTCAAAAGATTAGCCAGGAGAGCAGTTGCCCTACAATGACTCTGGAAGGTAACAGCTGAAGATCCTGCCTCACCACTTGCATGTCAGCTTGATGGTGTTGAAGATGGTTGCCATATTTGGCATAAGAATCTTCCAGAATTGGTAGATCTTTATATTAAAAGAAGATTCTTTCTTTATATTTATTAAAATACTAGTTGTAATAAAAGATAATAAAGATTTTCCAGAATTGGTGAGAATTTTGCCAGCAGGGTGGAGTTTTGGATCAGGACTGGTAAACGTTAATGAGTGATGCTCACTCAGAGCTCTCTCCTGACTAGTGTGTTCTTGAGCATGTCAAAAATTTTCCATTGCCTTAACCAAAGAGAGAGCGTTGAGGTGAGGAAGGGAGGAAGACAGGTTGGTCTGTGTGTTTTGTGCTAGGCTATTGAGAAATGCTGCTTGTTTTACTGAAGTGAGACTTTTCCTTGAGAGGCAACTAGATAGATGGTTGCACTTGCATTTGTTCTGTCCACAGTGTGTGGACAAACTCATTTTGCAAATCTTCTATGTTGCAAAAGAATCAAGTTTGGCAAATTCTGGATTTTTTCTTAACTGGTGTGTTTTATATATAAAACACCAAAAACTTTTCTTACCTTACGGCAGAATCTGTCTCTGGTGTCTTTATCATCTTTACTGAGGCATCTGTGTGGTGAAGACATCTGCCTAAGAATTTCTTTCTTGCTCAAGGATAAGGAGTCTCTGTCTTCACTTTCTAATTTAAACTTCCTCCAGTCATTGATCACGCCTTTGGGCCCTGAGAGAAACAAAGTTGGACTCAGTCTATTAAACTATCAGTAATATAGGACACCTGGGAATTTTATTTTTTCTTTAAAAAAAACCTGTTGTGTGGGAAGAGTAACTCCTAAGGCAAATGCTGAGTCTGCAATGCAGACCTTGGTCTTCGCAGCTGGTCGATTAAAGCAGTTACATTTTGAAAGGCAACATTTTAATCTGCATCATTAGGTTACAAAGCAAAACCAAGGAATATTTTAGTGTTTTCCAAGGTGAAGTTTATTTACATGTAGAATTTTTGAAAGGCTTGGTAAGCAGCTCACCCTCTTAGGACTGAGATGTGGTGCTGCCCATTGCCAAGACTCTGTTTTGGATTAAAGTTGAGCATCTTGAAGTGGTGGCTAAAAGCACCTCAGTGGACAGGAAAGGTGACCTGATCTTTTTCAAACACTGTTTCAGAACAGGAATTACCCTGAACCTCTCAGTGCAGTGATAACAGTACAGTCACTTGATTTCCAAATGCGTTGTGAAGCCTGGGCGTGGATGTAGTGCCCCACATTTGGGTGTCTCAAAAAATAGATCTCTAATAATCTTGGCCAACAGCAGCGAGGTTGGTTGGGAAAGAACCCCAGGAAGAATTATTGCCAGAGCTACTTCTGTTAGCACACAAAGAAAAAGAAACCCAGAGGGAGTGAGTGTTTGTTGGTGGGGTGGGATGAAGTGATACCTGTCTGAAAAGCTGAACATAGTGCTGGTGCTCAGAAAAATCAGGGTGATTGAGTGCTGGATTAAAAAGAATTGCGATTCTCAGCAAGGGCTGTTAAGTGCTGTGTTGTGTTTCCCAGAAAGGATTTATAGCACTGGATGTTCCTTCTAGAAGGAGAAAAATAATAATTCAGCCTTTATAGTGAAACGTAACTTGATTCTGGCATATCACTCTGGGGGGTTTGTTGCTGGTTTTTTTGCTTCTCTTTTCCCTATCTGAAGAAAGGCCATTGCTCACCGTGAAGCAATAAACCAACAAGAGCTGCACTGGTCCATTGCTGTTGGAGGTTTCTTCAGGTGCTCTCTGCATTTTGTCATTTGCTTTAGGTATATGGAGGATTGGGACAAAGATCAGTTTGATGTTACCTGCCCATTCCTGGGAAATGTCACATACTCCAAAAGGGATTTTTTAATTTTCATTGGCTTTGGAGCCTGTGTTTGGAGTGTGGAACCCCTCTGCTGTGAGGCTGGACTGAGAGAGTTGAGGTTGTCCTGCCTGGAGAGGAGAAGGCTCTATGGAGACCTTAATGCAGCTTTCCAGCATCTGAAGGGGTTCTAAAAGGAAACTGGGGAGGGACATTTTATAAAAGCTCATAATGACAGGACGAGGGGAAATGGATTCAAACTGGAAGAGGGGAGATTTAGATTAGAAACCAGAAGTTCTTCATTCTGAGGGTGGTGAGACACTGGCACAGGTTGCCCAGGGAAGCTGTGGATGCTCCACCACTGGTTGTGTCCAAGGCCAGGTTTGATGGGGCTTTGAGCAATTTGATCTCATGGGAGCTTTCCCTGCCCATGGCTTGGGGGTTGAAAGTAGATGATATTTAAGGTCTCTTCCAACCCAAACTTTTTTTTTATTATATTTTTAAAATTATTATTTATTTATGATTCTTTGCAAGGGATTTGACAAAACAATTTCAAGTTCTGGGCTTTCTCAGTGACCAGGACTGTTTAACTTATTATTTTCAGAAAAAAATGCAGTTAGTTTCCTTGCCTGTGTGTGTTGCCTGCCCTTCAAAATCTTCTTCCAAGCTGGCATTGGCATTTTCTTCCATTTTGGTGGCTGGAGTAGAAGATGCTGGAAGTTGAAAAGGGAGAAGAGTTACTGACAGGACAGAAAAGGGATAAGCTTACAGCAGGTACAGCACTGGTTGGTATCAATGAAGACCAAAATATACCTGACAATTATAGAACACATCTCATAAAAAGCTATTAGGATTTATGTCAGTCTCTATAAAAAGATGTCTGGGTGGAATCTTACTGGAAAAGTGCCTGGGTGAGGGTTTCTTCATTACACTGCTGTTACTTCTCAGTCATCAGAGAATACTGGGAACAGGGTGTGAAAAGCTGCTTGTAAAACTTTCTGCAGTGGGAATGTCTACTGAGGATTTTCTTTTCTTAATCCCCCTTGCAATCAGGAGCCCATTAATTTTCCAAGTGCTGTAACTGTTTTTAAGGGTTGTCTGAACTGCTCACTCCTCATATGGAAGAAGGAGCCAAGTATTTGAACCTGTTGGGCAAGACACCTCTGAACATCCTGGAGCTAGGTTGCTTGTACTGGTTGGGCTGTGTTTGTTACAAAACAGGAAAAAAAAAAAGAATATGTGGATTATAAATCAAAATCACTTTCTTGTTCCACCCATTCCATAAATAAGGCAACCCAGTGAGCCAGGCAGCAATCACAGGGCACTGTGATACCGTGGGACTCAAGCAACACCCTTTTTATCTTTTATGGTGGAGTTTTTGAGGGGGTGAAGTAGAACCAGTGTTCTACTTTAGGGAAGGGGAAGAGGTTTCCCTTCCTGCCCTCCTACTGACAAGGTGAGCCCAGTTGGGTGGTGCCAGAGCATTACAGAGCAGCAGGGTTGGGCCAGAGCATTGAGCTCTCGAGGTAGGGCTGATTTTCTGCTGGTTCCCCAAGGTCACAGTAAATTTTCTTGGGCCCTGCAGCTTTCTTGAAAAGATCATAGATGCTTTGGGTTGGAAAGGACATTAAAGATCACCAAGTTCCAACCCCCCTGCCATGGACAGGGGCAGAGGGACATCTCTTATTAGATCAAGTTGCTCAAAGCCAATGATCATTTACTGAGGGAGAAAAGTGCAGATTCTTCAAATGCATTTTTGTTACACTGCTACATAGATAAACATCTATCTAGCCCTCTGCCTGAGCTCTGCCACCACAGTCTCATGTTTCCCGTTGGTTCCAAGTTTCCTTTTTAGTTCAAGAGTGCAATTCTTATGGGGTGAAATGTGGTGGTTCACAGGAGCCTTAAGACAAATGATTCAAGTGCTCCCATTTAACTAGTTTTAGCTGTTCAGTTGTTAAGTTGAGCTTTATTTGACTTCACAGGAAGCCTTATCTCAAAGGAAACACTGAGATGCTACCCTGCTCTGAATGCTGTATTTAAAAGTTGCTGTTCTGTTAGTCTAGAGGTATGCACAGGAGGAAATGCACCTGTATTTTTATGTACCATCATCAAGGAGTAAAGTGGAATAATGGCTGAACAAGACACAAAGAATCCAATTCGTGTGCGTATTGGGACTTGTTGGTAAATGTGCAGATAAATTGTCCCATACCTGTGCTCATGGCAATTTATCAGGACTTGTGGGAAGCATTGCAGATAGGTTTGGAAGAAAAGCAGGTAATGAATTATACTTTATTAGTAGGAATTCTTTCTGTAGATCCACCTGTAAATGGATTGTTGTTGGCACATTGATCCAGATGTCTGGGTCAATTGCTGTTCAATCTATTCTGAAATAGGAATATAAAGCTAATCCCTTCATAGAGGGGCAAAACTGCAAATCTTTGCCATGTCAGGGATGGACAGCTATGTGGATATGCTGAGTCAAAGCTTTGTAAGTCATTCCTATGACTTGCATGGACATCTGCAGAAGCTCTTCTGTCTGCTGATGCTGTGGATTTTCTTTGTTCCATGGGAAAAGAGAGTTTGATTCTCTGTGGGTGTTGCTGTTTCATGGCTTTTAGCCCCAAAAGGCACTAAAAATAAAGCATGTGAAGCAGTTTCTAGGCTCAAACCAGAAAGCAGACTGTGCTTTTGGTGAGATGAACCCCATTGCTTAACAAATGAAAGCTCTCTGAAGTTTGTGTTACTGATCTGTTGTACCCAACAGATGTGAGCAGATGAGGTGAGTCTTGGCAGCGTGGAAAGCTGCATTTCACTGTCGTGAAGTGCAATGTGCAGCAGCAGCCCTGCTGGTGCCCAGGCTGGGGAGCTGAGCATGGACCTGGGAACAGGCAACTCCTAAATCTTCATCCTGGCCCTGTGACTGAGTCAGGCTATGAGCCTGGAGTAAGTCATGCAAGCTATTCACTGGAGGTATATTTATCACTTTTATCTTGCTGCTGTGAGAATTAAGCCGTCCAAGTGAGCAGTTTCCCAGGTAGGCACCTGAGGACAAGGGCAGGTGAACGTGTAACTGCAGAGTGTTTCGTGGGAAGCTCAGTCCCAGGATGAGCTCTCTCTCCTGTGGGACGTCCTCTTCTTGAAAGAAAGTGCAGTGGAAAAAGGTTGTTCCGTGTGTGGGCAAAAATGGGCAATCACCAAGGTAGGAATTTCTCCCATAACCTTCTGAAGGGTTTAGGTGGAGTTCTTTTGTTGCTGATTTGTGGGTTTTTTAATGTGGTGAGTTGATGTTCTTGTGTATGTTGGGCAAGCAGCATTTTCCAAAGAAAAAAATGTAGGTTGCTAATATTTGGAGAAACATGGGTGCTACCAGCTCTGGAGCATGTTGTGCAAGGTGCATCCATGAGGAAATGTCAATGCTGTGTAACACAGACAGTAAAGCACATAGTGTCACAGAGCACTTTGTAAAGACCCATCACAAGGTGGCTCAGATCTAAAGTTCTTTCTTAGGTTGTAAGAGACCTTTAAGATCAACAAGTCCAAAGTTTAACCCAGCACTGCCAGGTCATCAGTAAACCATGTCCCTCAGAACCACATCTATGGGGCTTTGAAACCCCTCCAGGGATGGGGACTCCACCACTGCCCTGAGTAGCCTGGGCCAGGCCTTCACAACCTTGGTGGGTTAAGGAATTGTCCAACCTAAACCTCCCCTGGCACAACTTGAGGCCATTTCCTCTTGTCCTGTCACTTCTTCCTTTGGAGAAGAGACCGACTCCACTTGGTTCCAACCTCCTTTTGGGAAGTTGAGAGTGAGAAGATCTCCATTAAGCCTCCTTTTCTGCAGGCTCAACAACCCCAGGTCTCTCAGCTGCTCCTCACCACACGTGCTCTAGATCCTTCCCCAGTTTTGTTGCCCTTCTCTGGCCACTCTCCAGCCCCCTCGATATCTGTGTTTGGAGTAAAGGACCCCAAACTGACCCCAGTATTTGATGTGTGGCCTCACAGGGCCGAGTACAAGTACTTACTGCTTTAAATCTGGTTTTTGTTTATTTGTTTAGGTTTTTTTGTTAGTTTCGTTTTTTGTTTTGTTTGTTGGGGGTTTTTTTGGTGTTTGTTGTTGTTGGTTTTTGATGGTTTTTTTCAATGTAGCTCTCAATCCTACTGAATGCTTGCTCAGGCTAAAAAAAAATTTCTTTACAGGACTGCAGAACATCAATGTGTTTGACCAAAGAGACTGATCATTTTGTAACTTTACTTTCCTGCCTTTATGTCAGACTTTGATTGAAGAAAGCAAAAATTACAGTTCCCTCATAGAAGAGGTTTGAGATCTTTCCATGTTGCCCAAGTCATTTCTTCATCAAGAAAAAAGCTCAAACCCTAGGAATATGCCTGAAGCTGCTATTAANCCAATTCGTGTGCGTATTGGGACTTGTTGGTAAATGTGCAGATAAATTGTCCCATACCTGTGCTCATGGCAATTTATCAGGACTTGTGGGAAGCATTGCAGATAGGTTTGGAAGAAAAGCAGGTAATGAATTATACTTTATTAGTAGGAATTCTTTCTGTAGATCCACCTGTAAATGGATTGTTGTTGGCACATTGATCCAGATGTCTGGGTCAATTGCTGTTCAATCTATTCTGAAATAGGAATATAAAGCTAATCCCTTCATAGAGGGGCAAAACTGCAAATCTTTGCCATGTCAGGGATGGACAGCTATGTGGATATGCTGAGTCAAAGCTTTGTAAGTCATTCCTATGACTTGCATGGACATCTGCAGAAGCTCTTCTGTCTGCTGATGCTGTGGATTTTCTTTGTTCCATGGGAAAAGAGAGTTTGATTCTCTGTGGGTGTTGCTGTTTCATGGCTTTTAGCCCCAAAAGGCACTAAAAATAAAGCATGTGAAGCAGTTTCTAGGCTCAAACCAGAAAGCAGACTGTGCTTTTGGTGAGATGAACCCCATTGCTTAACAAATGAAAGCTCTCTGAAGTTTGTGTTACTGATCTGTTGTACCCAACAGATGTGAGCAGATGAGGTGAGTCTTGGCAGCGTGGAAAGCTGCATTTCACTGTCGTGAAGTGCAATGTGCAGCAGCAGCCCTGCTGGTGCCCAGGCTGGGGAGCTGAGCATGGACCTGGGAACAGGCAACTCCTAAATCTTCATCCTGGCCCTGTGACTGAGTCAGGCTATGAGCCTGGAGTAAGTCATGCAAGCTATTCACTGGAGGTATATTTATCACTTTTATCTTGCTGCTGTGAGAATTAAGCCGTCCAAGTGAGCAGTTTCCCAGGTAGGCACCTGAGGACAAGGGCAGGTGAACGTGTAACTGCAGAGTGTTTCGTGGGAAGCTCAGTCCCAGGATGAGCTCTCTCTCCTGTGGGACGTCCTCTTCTTGAAAGAAAGTGCAGTGGAAAAAGGTTGTTCCGTGTGTGGGCAAAAATGGGCAATCACCAAGGTAGGAATTTCTCCCATAACCTTCTGAAGGGTTTAGGTGGAGTTCTTTTGTTGCTGATTTGTGGGTTTTTTAATGTGGTGAGTTGATGTTCTTGTGTATGTTGGGCAAGCAGCATTTTCCAAAGAAAAAAATGTAGGTTGCTAATATTTGGAGAAACATGGGTGCTACCAGCTCTGGAGCATGTTGTGCAAGGTGCATCCATGAGGAAATGTCAATGCTGTGTAACACAGACAGTAAAGCACATAGTGTCACAGAGCACTTTGTAAAGACCCATCACAAGGTGGCTCAGATCTAAAGTTCTTTCTTAGGTTGTAAGAGACCTTTAAGATCAACAAGTCCAAAGTTTAACCCAGCACTGCCAGGTCATCAGTAAACCATGTCCCTCAGAACCACATCTATGGGGCTTTGAAACCCCTCCAGGGATGGGGACTCCACCACTGCCCTGAGTAGCCTGGGCCAGGCCTTCACAACCTTGGTGGGTTAAGGAATTGTCCAACCTAAACCTCCCCTGGCACAACTTGAGGCCATTTCCTCTTGTCCTGTCACTTCTTCCTTTGGAGAAGAGACCGACTCCACTTGGTTCCAACCTCCTTTTGGGAAGTTGAGAGTGAGAAGATCTCCATTAAGCCTCCTTTTCTGCAGGCTCAACAACCCCAGGTCTCTCAGCTGCTCCTCACCACACGTGCTCTAGATCCTTCCCCAGTTTTGTTGCCCTTCTCTGGCCACTCTCCAGCCCCCTCGATATCTGTGTTTGGAGTAAAGGACCCCAAACTGACCCCAGTATTTGATGTGTGGCCTCACAGGGCCGAGTACAAGTACTTACTGCTTTAAATCTGGTTTTTGTTTATTTGTTTAGGTTTTTTTGTTAGTTTCGTTTTTTGTTTTGTTTGTTGGGGGTTTTTTTGGTGTTTGTTGTTGTTGGTTTTTGATGGTTTTTTTCAATGTAGCTCTCAATCCTACTGAATGCTTGCTCAGGCTAAAAAAAAATTTCTTTACAGGACTGCAGAACATCAATGTGTTTGACCAAAGAGACTGATCATTTTGTAACTTTACTTTCCTGCCTTTATGTCAGACTTTGATTGAAGAAAGCAAAAATTACAGTTCCCTCATAGAAGAGGTTTGAGATCTTTCCATGTTGCCCAAGTCATTTCTTCATCAAGAAAAAAGCTCAAACCCTAGGAATATGCCTGAAGCTGCTATTAAATTTCATTGATGTTTCAATGCTGTTAAATTTCAATTTCAATTTTCAGTTTGGGTCTGTTGGAGCTCAAGAATAAGAATTTCTGTTACTGGTTCTCATCCTTCTGTTGTCATTAGTCCAGAGGAACCAGCCTTACTATGGGATAGAAATGACTATTAAATAAAGGGTTTCATTTTACCGAGCATGAAAGAACACTTTCTATTTGGTAACAAATATTCTGTGCCTTTTGCCTTCTTGGAGACTTTTATGTTTACCCCAAATGAGAAATCTTTTTTTCCTACTTTTTAACATTTTTTCTTATGCATATTGAATTCCTGAGGTAGCTCAAGAGGAAAGCACTGGGCCTGGGTATTTTTAATGATGGCTTATTTATCTTTGAAGCTGTAAGTGCAAAAATAGTGTCTTCTAGTGGTAAATTAGAGAGGGAAATTACCAAAAAAACAAACCTCCAAACAATTTGTAAAAGGTAAGATGCATTCTGTAAAGCACAAAGCCAGTAAATTAAATTTGCATTCTAAAAGAGGTTTTGCTGCTAGTCCAGTAAGTAAACATGAGAATATTTTTTTCTCAGTGATTTGCAGCACTGAGCAGAAATGGTTGAAGCTGGGTTTGCATGGTTAGATCACGTGTGCTTCAGCCTTGGCTGTGATCTGTTTGGTAGCTATTGTACAAAGCACTGCATAAACCCCCTGCTGGGAGGCCAGGCTGAGAGAGTTGGGCTTGTTCAACCTGGAGAAGAGAAGGCTCCAAGGGGACCTTGTGGCCTTTCAGTACTTCAAGGGACCTGTCAGAAAGATGGGACAGACTTTTTAGTAGGGCCTGTTGTGACAGGACAAGGGCTGATGGTTTTAAACCAAAACAGGAAGATTTAAACTGGAGTGAAGGAACTATTTATGCTGAGGGTGGTGAAACCTGGGCCCAGGTCACCCGTAGAGGTGGTTGATGCCCCATCCCTGGAACCATTCCAGCTGTTTGATGGGGCTCTGAGCAACCTGCTCTAGTTGCAGATGTCCTTGCTCCCTGCAGGGACTAGTTGACCTTGAAAGATCCCTTCCACCTGTGATTTCCAAGTGGCTTCTCATTTTCCATGCTGTGCTCTGTATGTTGTGTAGCTCTTTCTGTTAATCAAAAGAATAGAATCCTAGAATTGTTTCAGTTGGAAAAGACCCTTAAGGTCATTAAGCCTAACCACCACTAAACCATATCACTCAATGGTGCATGCATTTGTATTTGCAGGAGGCATTAGTATCATTACATAAGCACAATCAATGTCAAGGTCAGAGGTCAGAATTTCAGACCATTGCAGCCGTAAGCACCTTTAGTGATCCTCTCCCAATGAGGACTGCTGGGCATCAAGCCAGAGAGCTGCTAGTGGGGAAAAAAACAGAGTGTCTGCAGCTCCCTCTGTGTGCAGAGATGGTTGGGTCCCTACACTGAGGTGGGTAAATCAGAGATTTCAGAGCCTGGTCACCTGCTCTGACCTCTTGCACTGGTGCTTCATTACCCAGATGGGCAAAGACAGGCTTGTTACATGGAGATGTGGCAATGTCCTGGGCTTACCTAAAGGAAAAACCTGGTGTATCATGATGTGATTAGATCACTGTGTTGAGGAGGGGGAAAAACATCATTACAAAACACTGTAAACAGGGTTTTATTTGCTTAAAAAAGAGGTTATATGATAGGAAGAAAGTATCAGCCAGGGTGGGTTGACGTAGAAAGCTGTCAGCTTTGCTGCAGGTCACTGTGACTGATGAGAGGGTTATGGGATTGGATTATTTGCTCTATCCGCTTTGGGAGAGTTATGCTGTTCTTTTTTTGGGAGATGGAAACGTTTTAAATAGATGCAGACCAGTGTCTCATTTACCCTTAAGGCTTTGCCAGTTAGGAAATTCCCAATGTGACTATCCCTGCCTTTGGCGTTGTGTAGGTTAAAAATCATAGGATTAAGAAAAATTGCCCTTTCCCCACCCCACCTCCCTATTTATTTACTTTTTTTTAATCTTCTTTGTAGTCTTTCAAAATTTGGCCCGTAGTTACGCACCAGAAATTACTAATCTTTTATGGATTGCACATTTATTTTTTGATTTTACTCTGAAATAGGAAATTAGCTCAATGCTTTTCACATCCATCAGCTTCACTTCTACCACAGCACTGCTGTGTCTCATCTGAAAAGGCAGAATGCAGATGTTTTAAAGCAGGACTTGTTTTATTATTTCAGAAAAAACATTAGTTGATGTTAATAATGTTGAATTTCAACTAGCATTAGCCAACATTTTTGATCTGAAAAAGCTTAATTTTTTATATTAAATGTTGAATGTCTTTTGAAACTTGGGATTCCGACTGCTGGAGCTTGTTACATATTTGTTGGAGCAGTTATATAGCTATTGCTATTGTGATTAATTATTTTTTTTAATCAGGCAACAAAATATTAATTTATCTTCAAAAAAAAAAAACCCGAACCCTGATCTAGATGAAATGATGTGGAAAAGGAAGATGGTTGGATGGTTAGAAAATGACAATTTAAAGCAAAAGTCAAACCACCGATGTTTTCAAATGCAGATATTGAAGGGTGTGAACACCAATCGATGTTTCACCTCACTGCCTGGCCAGATTTGTTGGAGGCATTGAGCATTTCACCACAGTGCTCTGAAACTCGGGACAAAGATTTCAGATGGTCCTTGAAGTACATATTTAATTTCTGAACTCCCAGGTAAACATCTGGATGTCTGCTAGAAATGACATGTCCTTCAGAGTTTATTGCTGTTATTAGCAAATAACGGCAGAGGCCTCAGGGAGATATTTTTTTCTATATATTTTTTTCTCCCAAGCTCAGCAGATGTTTGGCAGCATGTATAATCCCTACAATTTGTCAAAAATCATTTATGTCAGAGCTGTAACTCTAGCAGTAACTGGAGACAGGCGTTTAGAGAGGTTGATGGACAACATCTTATAGAAAAGGGAAGAAACTTCTATTTGTTGTGAGGTTAATTAAAGATCTAGAAGAAGTAGTACCCTGTAGGGATTTTGAACAGACTCTTTCTGCTCATTTCCATCAAACAAACAAACAAAAAAAGGTGCCTGCAGGGGAGTGCTGGGAGGACCCAAATCTTGAAAAGTTGGGAGAATATCCCCTCTCTGTTTTGAGGAAAGGCTTGACCAAGAATGCTCCCAAGGTTCTGGACGTGCAAAAGAATTGCCCACAGAAAACAGCAAAATAGATTTGGCTCAGAGGTCATAATATTTTACTCTGCTGTGGATTGGTGTGTATTTGGTTTTGGTTTTGGTCTAAGTCTATTTTTCAAAAGTGTATTTGTAGCTAAATTAGTAGAATTCTTTCTTTTGCCTTCTTTTGTATCTACGCTGTTATTACCTGCAGGGGGGGCTTCGCCTAGCCCAGCAGGCTCCCTAGAAACTCAAGATCTACCTAAGATGTCCCTCTCAAATTTGAGAGAATGAAACAACTTAAACTTGTTCATGGCAGCATTGGAATCCCTGTGTTCTTCATTCCTGGCTTTCTCTGAGCATTGACCTGCATCCTCTGAGATCTCTGAAGATTTTCTTTGCTGGTTTCTCATCATTTGAAGAGCTGTGTTATCTTCCACTTCTGCCTGGTACCTTTCTCTGCATCTGGACCTACTGAGTGCAGCACCTGTTGCTTTGGGCAAGGCAGGGCAGCAGCTCTTGACAGGGAGTATTTATTGACTTCTTGGCACTTCAGTGTAATTTACCCATGTGATGTAAAGTAACTGAGTAAAGTAACTCAGAGCAGACCAAGTGTGACTGTGCTATGGTGAAGAAAGGGACATCAATGAAGGAGGAATTCAGGAATTTCTGAATTCAGGACTTTCTGGTGTCTTGCAACCTGCTGCCTTGGGGCCCTTCCTGTAGGAATGGCAGAGATTAGCAGATGGGTCTCACTTGTGACTGCTGTTCTTTCATTCCCCTTCCTATCCTCCAGATAGAGTGTCCTGAGGCTCCACCAAGTGCATCTCTGTGTTTTAGAATTGTTGACGAGTAATTTGTTCACCTCGCTATGTTACAGGCATTTATCTTAAAGGCACCATCAACAGGGAGCTTTTTTTTTTTTCTCAGCTTTACCTAGTCAGTGTGTGGTGGCTTTGCAGAAAGAGTCTGTGTTGCCTTTTTTAGCTGGAGAGGCAGGCTGTGTAATGGAGGTGATGGTGTTAGGCTGGTGTGAGCCTCCCATCCTCCTGGATCATACACTATCAAGTGGCTATTCATTCTATATTAACAGAATTGTAGATTTATTTAGGTTGGAAGAGACCTTTATGATCATGGAGTCCAACTGTTAACCCAGCACTGCCAAATCCACCACTAACCCACATGGTGGAACTCTAATATGGGAAAAGCTACCAATCAAAAGATAGGATGGTTTTCTAGTGCTATGATCTCTCCTCCCATCTCTCCACTAACATTTCTTACACCTGCAGAAATATGCATTAAAATATGTTTATCTTCTCTCCTGACACACTAACACAATAGATACTCGTCAGCTACTGGATGAAAAATTGTCTTCCCTTTACAGAGCAGAAAGTGAAACTTGGTAGTCTGGGGGAATAATTTCTTTATCTTAAATGGCTGGAGCCACAGGTAAAAGTGGCCTATTCGTATTTATCAAAAGGCAGTGAAGACACCATGAGGAGGGTGCAGGCAGTGATGAGTAAGGCCAGTATATCCAAGTTAGAAGAAAAAAAACCATGTCCTTGGAACAGTAAAGCTGTTGCCAGCTGGGTGTGTTACAACAGAATGTTTCAGTTTTTTACTTGACCCTTTACCAAAAAAATGCAGTAACTGTTTATAAAGCAATTGATGAAATGGTGGATGTCCAAGTCCTGTTCCAACTGGCTGCAGCTTCACAGGGTGTGCTACAGGGGTTGCCTGGTTCCCTCACTTGGAATATCAGAAATAATGTTGCCTCTGCACAATCCTGACATCCCAGTGGCAACTAGAGTTTACTACATGCAGTAAAACAGTGGTAGGGAACTATTGCCTTTGGTAGTCAGGAGATAAAAGCCAAAGCAAACACTATTGTGTGGCCACAGAGAGCCCTGTCCCTCCTGCAGTGGTTCTGTCAGGTCTGTGGCTTCCTGCTTTCTCCCTTCCCTGCACAGATATTTTACACCACTGAGGTCATTCCAGAGCCCTCATGGTTTTCTTTGGATCCTATGATTGACTCCTAATTAGAAATGGTGAACTTTCACTAGCCCAGTTGTAAACAGTTTTACAGTTGGCTTGTAACACTGCATAAAATCAGAATTAATGTTTTCGCTCCCTTTACAGACCAAAACTAAGCAAACTGGGGTTGCTGGAAGCAACTGAGGCATTTACGTTTCTCTGAACATGTAAGCAAATGTCATAATTGAGAGAAAAGGCAAGTGGCTTAAAAGACATGCTGTCCTCTCCTGCTCCAAACCAGAGCTCAGATAAACAGCAGAGGAAATCCTTTCCCTGGGACTTGCTTTTATTGATGTAGAAACTGGAGTGCAAATTCTAGGCCAGTTTTTTTTCCTGTGTGCAGTTAGTTGTTTCTAAAGATTCCTTCACAGGGTCTACTGTGGCTCTATCCTGAAATTAATTCCAAATATTTTAGCCTTCCTCATGGTCAGGTGACAGTTGTATCACCTCGTGGGAAGCCTGCCTGCAGCTGCAGCCACTTAACAGTGATCTGTTCTTGAAGGCATCAGCAGAAAAAAAGCTTGTTGGAACAGGCAGCAGGAGGTACCAGGAAGCTTTGGGGAGAGTGAGGGGGAAAAGAAGGGAAAGGGAAAAAGGAAAATGAAGGGAACAGGATTATCTTATTGAAAAAATATCTTACTATAAATGCCTCTGAGTCACCCACTTTGCATGTGTTAACCAGCATGGCGTGCACACCAGTACAGCGCTCGAGTGCCAGTTTGCCTCCTGGGGACAGAATTTGGAGCAAAGCCCAGGTGAAGCTTTACTATCACCTGCACGATGTGAAAAAGCTGATGCAAACCCCAAGAAATAACAGTATTGCAGCTGCTGCAGCCCTGGGTGTGGGCACACATGCTTGAATTCCTTTGGCTCCTCAGTGCTAATCTTGAGGGTACATGGAAAATAGACTCAACAGCACAAGTTTCTAGCGAACAAAACAGGATGGGTGTAAGTGGCTGAACACAATGTTCCTTGTAGGAAGTCACTGCAGGATTTAGGGACCTTCTGCAAAGTGCTAGAGCAGCCCCATCTCGTTGTTGTAGCTGATGTGATGATTCTATGATTCTATGATATAAACCAGGTGCTGACCTCTTCTGCTTAGGATCAAGAGAAGTAAAAATAAGGGATACTGAAGATGTTCTTGTGGTGCTTTTTTTCCTTGCTCCGGATTTGTTTATGCAGCAGAACATTCGGTTAAACCTGAGCTGCTGTAAGAACCTGACTGCAGCTGGGGCATTAGGGCATAGACCATAGAATCATGGAGTGGTTTGGCTTGAAAAGAACCTTAAACATCATCTAGCTCCAACCTCCCTGCCATGGGCAGCGACACCTCTCACTAGACTGGGTTGCTCAAGGGTCCATCCAACCTGGATTTGAACACATCCAGTGATGGAGCATCCACAGTTTCCCTGGGAAACCTGTGTCAGTGTCTCACCATCCTCAGACATGGGAGATGAATGGAGTAGCAGCTGTGTGCAGTGTGCTGTACACAGGAAAGCAGAGGAGTTCTGTGAGAGTGACAAACAATGTGGAAAACAAAAGGTTTTTTTACCCTGGTCTTTACTATTAATATTTGCCCTCAGCAATCCCAGATCCTTGTGACCAGTGGGAAAGTATGGAGCAAAGAAGACTTGCCTCCTGAAGGAGGATTCTGTTAGGGAACATTTAAGCAAACAGGACATAGATAATTTCATAATCCCCAGTGGAATATATCTACAAGTGCTGAGAGAGCTGGCTGCTATCATTGCAGGACCACTCTCAATCATCTTTGNAACCTTAAACATCATCTAGCTCCAACCTCCCTGCCATGGGCAGCGACACCTCTCACTAGACTGGGTTGCTCAAGGGTCCATCCAACCTGGATTTGAACACATCCAGTGATGGAGCATCCACAGTTTCCCTGGGAAACCTGTGTCAGTGTCTCACCATCCTCAGACATGGGAGATGAATGGAGTAGCAGCTGTGTGCAGTGTGCTGTACACAGGAAAGCAGAGGAGTTCTGTGAGAGTGACAAACAATGAAATCTGATTTTTCTATTATTTTTATTTTTCTAATGAATTTGGTGTTTCCAGCCTTGTGCTGTAACTTCAGCTCTATGCGTGGATTGTCCAGTGTTAGTAAGATGCGAGTGCTTGTGAGAGTACTTGCTTTCATTTTGGGAGAGTTAGACTCAGATAGAAAACCAGAGACTACCATAAATCAGAGTACCAAAGTGCTATTTCAGATTACCCTTGTGTCAGTTATTTGGATTTACATGATAAATGACTGTTGGGGCATTAACTGTCCCAGTAGAACTGTCTGAATGTGAATTGTTTTGTGAGCACTTCATGTATTGATGTGCTCCAACAAGCTCTCTCAAAAAAATAAATCAAATTCTAATTCATTTAACTATTCAACAGTTGGCAAACACCAGGTAGGTCTATATGAGAGCACATCTGTATTAATCCCTATATTTTAAATATTGCAGGAGAGTCTTGGGTGATGCATCAATATTCATGCAAAACAGTAGAACACAATTAAATTTTAAAACCCTAAAATGATTGCTACTGTATTTTAAATAGAGACACTCTCTGAAATGATTTAGGAAGTTCTTTGAGAGCTGAATAAATGCATTCTGGTATGTTTACCAAAAGCTACATCTCTGAGACAACTTAGTTCAGTGGCCTGAAAGCCTTTTTGGAAGAAATGCAGAACTTAACTAATCTCAAGAGGATAATGGGATTCAAATGTTGCATTCATTGAGAGAGTCAGTCTCCTGGAAAGCAAAGAGTGCCTGGAGGTGACTGTAGTGTGAGCACCAAGGAAAGTCCTCCAGGTCTGGAGGTACTGTATTTAGACCTCAGATGGTCAGTGGCTGGTTTGTTTCCTCAGCTGACAGATCCTGACTTCTCCTAACTCTTTGGGAGGGTTTACTTCATCCTGTTTAGCTTAAGGCTTAGCCAGGTTATTTTTAGCTGGGCTATATTTTCAAGTGTCTTTGGGAATTGGCTGGAGGCAGCTGGTTTAATAGAATTCCAACAGTTACAAAGGACAGGACACAGCACTGCAATTAGTTTCTTGGATACTTCGTGTCAAAATGACTTTATTACAACATGCTTTCATCTCAAATTAAGAGAAAACATTTAATTCTGTGCAAAGCAGCTCTCCTTAAGTTGTTGCATAAATGCAATACAAAGTGCTGAGGAACATGGTTTAGTGGTGGGCTTGGCAGTGTTAGGTTAAAGGTTGGACTCAATGATCTTGAAGGTCTTTTCCAACTAAAATGATTTGATGATTCTATGAATAATTTAAGACTATTTTAATTGTTATGTCATATTATGAATAACTGATATACCACTGTAACAGGTGAGGATATGCAAATAGAACCAAGTTCAATTTCAAGCTGCCATTTGAATTTATTACTCTAATGTTTTCAAAACGAGGATATTGTTTTTGTGGAAGGTCTCATCAGCACTGAAACAAACACCATTTCACTGATTTTTGTTTTTAAATTAAGAACAACTTTAGTAACAGATTTTGGCTCTGTGCAAGACCCTCAAGCAGCAGTTTTCTCTGAGACTAAGAAAGCCCCAGGAGCTGATCCTGGTAGGCAGCGTGGCTGGGTTGAGGCTGAAGTCAGTGCTGCTGTTGCAGCTCACAGAGCTTTACTTGACTGTCTGGCTGGGGTAGCAGGAGTGGCAACTGGGAGATGTCTTGGACTGTATGGAGTTTCATAACACAGCAGGTGCTTTGCTGGGGGCAGCTGAGATGGCTCATTGAAGCCCATCTTGGCTCCCTCTGCAGGAATCCCTGTTCCCACATTGCCACTATCCCTGCCTCTGATGGAAAGGAGAGAGAAAAACTATATGGCATTTGCTTACTGTGATTTCATTTTCCTTCTTTCTCTTCTATTATCTGTGGCTGTTAGAGTGGAAAGGGTTCAGAGTCATCAAAAGCAGTTTATTGTTTTGGCAGGCAAATATATAGAGCTATTTTTCAAGCTTCCTCTGCTTGTCGTTGCCCTTGTTTTGCATGTCTGGCCAAAATGAAAATGCCAATGAAAAACTGAAATATTTAATTTTGACTTAAAAGAAAAAATAAATAAAAATCAATTCAAGAGATGATGTCAATTTCAAAGTAATTCAGTTGAAATAGTTGGAAGGGATTTTTGTTTTCATTTGTTTTGATTTTGGTTCTTACAAAAAAAAAAAGCTATTTCCCTAATTTGGGGTGTATTGGGTAGTTACCATTTCTTTCTTTCTTTCTTTCATTATTCTGCTCATAGTTCTTTGAC
The DNA here is from genome assembly GCA_013401355.1 of Ceyx cyanopectus. Lineage (NCBI taxonomy): Eukaryota > Metazoa > Chordata > Aves > Coraciiformes > Alcedinidae > Ceyx > Ceyx cyanopectus. The sequence goes on from VYZU01032427.1 coordinate 27,424, forward strand.
ATCTTTCTTCCAGTAAGAACAGGATTTACTCTGTAATTGTATTTGCTCTTGTACTTGGATGCTGGTCACAAAAATTGCTCTACAAGTTTCTCTTGAACTCCATAAGTGTTGAATATTAAAGGCAAAAACTGTGGTGTGTGCTTGTCACAATGCACTGGAGTTCTCTGTGTTGATTTATGTACAGCATGTTTCAATTTACACTTAAACCAGTGAGAAACCTTTCACTCCACTGGGGCTCAGGCTAAATTGTTGTGCTCATTCAAAGAATTCAGAATGAGGGTTATAATTCTGACTGTGGACAGCTCTAAGCTTTAAAATGAAACCTGTTATGTAGTTTCAGCACTGAAACCAGACTCTTTAGCTGAGTTCTCAGCATCTTTTTTGCTGTGTTAAACATACCAAATGATGGAGCCAACCTGATTTTTTCTTTCCTCTTCTTGCTCACCAGTGTCTAACTGGGCTGCTGTACAGACTCTGGAGGGTTTGTTTTCCACAGGTGTTTTGTGGGGTATGGGTTTGTTATTCTGCTTTTATACCACTGGCTATCTGAAAGTGCTCTAAGAGGGGAAAAGTTCTAAAAAGTAGGGTGGAAATTTAAAGGGTATTCATTTGATGAATACCCTTTAAGATGTTGGGTTTTTTTAATAATTCTTGATTTTTTTTTTCTGCTTTTAAGGCTATTCTGAAGTTGCAGAACTTTTGCATATAGCAAAATATATCACAGCCTCCTATAGCTTCAGTTCATTGCACAACAGAGCTGACTAATCCCTGCAATCCAGTCTAGTGCAATATTTACTGAAAATTATTTCCCTTCTGAGGTGGGGCTACTGATTATATCAGTCAGACCCCTTTGTTCTGTGTGTGAATTGATGCACTCTCAATTTTTTTTTCTTTCTTTAAAGGGTCTTCCTTTAATCGTGTGATTCACCCAGGAAAAACTTTGCAATTGATGTGAGGGTATGAGCATATGGCATCATGTGTATTTTGAAGATGTGAAATACCTGTAGGGTGTTTACATTTTGTAAATCAGGAGTAAGGGAGCCCTGTGATGGCTTCAAGACTCATCACTGCTATTGATGCATTCCCTTTATCACTGGTAAACAGCAGTGGCATATCCTGGTGTATAGCAATCATCTTTAGCTGTGCAATTTGCTCTCAAAATCTACTATTTTAATTATTATATTTCATTCCCTAATGCATTTCCCCATGATTTTAGCTGTGCTGTAATTACAAGTGCTAGGATTTATAACAGAGATCTGCTTAAAATCCTGTTCTGAAATAGGATGAAGCATTCATCTGTAATTCCCAGCAATCTGCTGTGTATCAGCAGCAGAAGAGCAACTTTATGTTCAAACTGTTCCCTCCCATCAAACAACTTTCCAGTTCTTGCAGAAAATTTGTACAGCTGTTGATTATGAAGATGATATTTTTTTTGTCTAGGCAGGTTGGAAGCAAGAATCCAAAAGGTAATTTTGCCCTGAGGTTTCTTGACCACTTAGATCTTTACAAGTCAGAACATGCTCATCTTCTGGGGACCTCAGCAGTAGAAAGTAATCCTTCATTATCAAAAAATGGAGGTTTACTAGACTATTATATAGACTTTTTCTTCATTTGCTCATGTTACTATTTTCTTCTAAGGATTGACATATAGATAGAGTGTTCTTACACCTACTGACAGATCCAAATCTGGGCTCAATGACACAGATGTGCTGCTGAGAACAGCAAAATACTGGTAGGTGAGTAAAACAGTCTCTGCATCTCCCCTCAGTGGTGGACCTGATGCCTTTTTTCCATCATTGTCAATAGCAGATTGCCCTCAGCGTAGCTTAGCAGCTAGACAGGGACATTTCCTCTGTTTCTACCTTGAGTTTCATACTTTCAACCTGCCTAAAGTGAATGCTGTCACACTGGCTATGTATGAAACTTCCCGTCCAGTTCATTTGGTTTATTATTCTTTACCACCAATATTTATACTTACCAAGACATTCTTTTGCTTGAAATTAGATACCTGGCTAAGAAGGATTTATTCCGAAGTTAAGATTAGAGTTTCATGGTTGCTCTGGAAGCAATGGACCCAGATATGAAACATTTTCAGGGGGGGTTATCCCAGACATTCAAGCCCTTCCCTCACCCTTCCCCAGAGCACACAACTCCATCCCAGTACAGGCAGAAGAAATGATGTCTTTGTATTCCCTTGCAGATTCTTAGATAGTTTTCAAATACAGATCAGAAAAGAGCAGAAAGCCCAGTTTGAATGCAATCAATGACAGAATCAAGTAAAGAGAGAGAGGATTCTATATACAATGAATATAAAAGCTCAGCCAAATTAGACATAGGTGTCACTCCTGATAGTCTGGGCACGCACCATCAGCAGCTCAGGTTTCTAATAGATATATTCTGCCCCAAAATGACTCCAGCTGGAGTGAAGCACCACTTAACTGTCCCTGCTAGAGCAGACCCTGTACTTACTTAAAGCATAAATAATGGTAGCTCTCATAGCTTGTTAGTCTCAGCTTAATCAAAGCAGCCTGCCAAATTCAAAACTGGAAACCTGGCGCTGGTTTTTGTCTCAACGACATCTCAGCCTGATGCCAAAGGTGAGGTTCTTCTGAGACTGCATCACTTAAGTATCTATTAGAACATTTAAGACACAGCTAATAAATTTCAGCAGCTGTGGCCATCTTCAAAACACCACATTTTATTCCCCTACTAAAATTTGACTTGAAAGGCAATCGACATACAAATCACTCTACCTGAGAGGCTCAGTGGTTCAGCTCCGTGTTTTCTGAGGGCTTGCAAATGTCCTTGGTGGTTTCCAGGAGAAGAGCTGGATTACAACTGACCACAGATAGACCCAGTCTCAGATTTGCATCTCTGTAATGATGACCCTTGCAGAAATAGCTTTGGACAGGTAATAGGATTAGCTTAAGGGAATTAGAAAATTCTGTTCATTAGTTTGAGCCAATGAAGTCACAGGCTGGCTAGAGGTTTAAAGGATTTAATGCATAGATATAATTGGGAAGGAGAAAAACAACTGAGACCAAGGAAGAGACACAGATGGCACCTCGGTGCTGCAGAGCAAGGTGTGTTAAAAATGCTGAAGATGTACAGATGGGTTATAAATATGGTAGAAGAGCCTGTTATTGTACATGGGAAAGCAACCTTCCAACCCTGACACAAGCCTTTGAAACATTTCTGGCTTGTGATAGGACTGCTGTTTATGAAGAGGCTAAAACTGTCCATGGAAATGATGCTAACAGTCAAATAAATCACCCAGTCACACCTAGCTGCTCATTAATTTAAAGCATGAAGTCCTTGCAGATTGCAAATGAAAAAAGGGGGAGGGAGAATTTCATGAAAAGCTACTTTTATGGAAAACTATAAACATCTTATGTGGCATTAAGAAGAATTAAATTCAGAGCAGTTTTAAAGAGAAGACTTGTATTTAAACACCTGCTGCCATGGCTTTTAGATGTAGTTGGACGCTTGGTGACCAAGAAGTCCCCATTTCTCAGCAAACTGTTGCTCAGATGGGCTTAAGGAGGGTGGTTCTGTGGAAATATTGATAAGTAATGAATGTTAATAGAGCTGAGGAAGGGACAGGAACCCTGCCTTTGTTGTCCATGCCCATGTGTCTCCTACTGAGGCAGTGTGGAAATGACATAGGTGCATGGAGGTGTCTTAACCCAGAATCCTCCTTCCTTAACCTGGTGTCTCATTTTGGTTGCTAAGTCAAGCAGAACTGTGAAATGCTTCACCCAGCACCCCATGGGAAGATGGGAGCTGCTGTGCTTGAAGCTGCTTGCTCTCTTGGGGCATATTTCTTTTGGAGTTTTTCCTCTCTACTCAGACCCTGAATTAGCTGGTGGACTTCATAGTGGCTACTGGGAGAAAGGTAATGAAAGTGTGCTGCATTCCTTTAATGGCCTGCACAGCTTCACTCCATCGTTGGCCTTCATCTCCTTTGAAGTGCATTAGCAGCAGTAATGGAGATTGCACCAAAAGCAGCAAATTTGAGCCAGTTTGAAAACCATATATATGTAGGGAGAATGTGCCATATATGTGCAATGTGGGGGTTACTACACCATGCAGGATACCAGGAGCTTTTGCAAACCTAGCTCTGAAGGGGTTGCTGGAGTGGCCACCTGGTAGCTTAGATTAAGCAAGGTTTGATGGTTTTTGTGGCTAATATTAGTGATAATCACCAGCTTTCAGTCAATTGCTAGTCCTGATTTTACCCACCCAGCAGTGCCCCTGATAAGACAAAGCTCAGTAGAGGTCTGAGTCCTCATTAAGCCCAACCTTCATTAAGACCCATCCTCCTGAGCCCAGAAAGTCTGTCACAAGGAAGATGATTCTTTATGTTGGAGAAAGATCCATTTAGGGAAAATTTAAACATCTGGAGGTAATCAGGTCTGTGGGACATGGGGTGCACCTGTGAGTGCTGAGGGAGCCAGCCCATGACATTGTGAGGCCACTGGCATTTATCTCAGTACCAGAGAGGCAGGTCTGGAGTGCTGTGTCCAGCCATGGGTTCCCCAGCACAGAACAGATGTGGGCTTACTGGAGCAAGTCTAGGGGAGTGCCACAAAGATGATTAAGGGATTGGAGCATCTGTTGGATAAGAGAGGCCAAAAAAGCTGGGCATGGTTAGCTTGGAGAGGAGAAGGCTCAAGAGGGATCTCACCACGAGGGATGGACTTGGACCATCCCCACGGGTGCCTCCAACCTCAGCTATTTTGTGATTAATTAACAGTGTAACAATTGTTTAAGGATCATTTGCAAATTACTGAGAGATGAGGTTGCTGTTTCCTTAGAAATGAGATTATAGAGAAGAGCAACAGAAATGTTTTTCTCCTTGTATCAGTAAGCTCAGTTTCTTACTAGAGGCTGGTTCATCCTTAGAAATAACACTGTAAATGTGGGGGCACCTGCCAAAATTCTTCATTGAGATGATTGTTTTGGGAGACACAGCTACATGTTACTGGAGGTTTTTCTGTCTCCAAATTCTAGTTGCAGAGAGCTGCTGACACAGGAGCTCTGGGCCTGGTGGAGGTGTGGAGAAGGCAGGAGTGCTGCCCAGGAGGAAATGCCCTCATGCAGGGACTCCCAACCTGGGCTGGGTGATATATTCTCCTAGTAACAGCAGCACTGTGAGTCCCAGGCACAGCTCTCAACCACGGTGCTCCAAGGTTTAAAAATGCATAATTCTGAGAAGCTGAAATGACACTATTGCCTTTTTAAATTGGATGTTCCAGTTCAGTGATGGGGTTGGTTTTTTTTCCTCCATCTTCTATCACTTCTGTAGAAGATTATATACATGTGTTGTTGGTTGGTTTGCTTGTTTTTGTTTCCTTCTTGTTATTATTTCTCTTTTATTATTATGTCTCTATTTGCTGAGCCTGCTCTGAGCTGTTTCCTACCTGACATGGACCAGGTGCCTGAAATTTCAGCTGCTTCATTTCTTTTGCTTCATTATGTGATATTTAAATGTCTTCTATGAGGTAGCTGGTAATTTCTAATGGAAGATACCATTAAATTGGAAAGCTCACTTAGCTCTTTTCCAAAGGGCAAACCAAGAAATTTCATACCCTATGAAAACTTCAAATATCAGTGTTTTTTGGACAGCACTGTGTATGCAGAATTCAGATTAGCAATGAAGTAGCTGATGGAGCTTTTTTGGGGCCACACAGGAAGAGGATGTATTTATAGGAAAGGGGGCAAGCAGGGGGTTCCTAAACAAGCCTGTCAACTTCCAGTTCTTTGGAGATAGAGGGGGATTTGAGACTGCTTTGTATTCAAGTGTGATATGAACTATCATTGTTTCTAAATGTTTAACCTACTCTTTAATTCATGTTTACAACTTCAGACTCTGGGCATTAATTCCCTTCTCTGCGATAGCCTTAGTTTGGGGCAAGCCCTAAACTTAACTCCACCACTTGGTCTTAACTCCATCCCCCTATAGCTTTTCCCTACTGTGTTGCAGGAATATAGAGAAAAAATGTAAATAATTTCCATCAAGCCTTGTGGAGGTAGCCTTTTAAATTAGCAAGGCCAAAAAGCTTTGTGAGGCCTAAAAATGCCATTTTGAAAGAGTTTCTAATCTTTTGCAACTGATAAATTATCTTTGGGTTTGCTAAGAAGGAAATAAGAATGGATTGCTGGTGTCGTTTTGGGATAGTTTCATATCTAATGGTGAGGAATTTGTATGTGCAAGAACATTCACAAAATTGCAAGTTGTTCATCACGGGTTTAAAAAACCCTTTGTTGCAAAAAGGTGGATTAAATCCCGGCATGGAAACTGATCCTAAACCAATTAGGAAAACTCCATTTGTTTGCATCCTTGTCATTAACTTAAGGAAGATTAAAACAAAGAGCCGGAAGAGGAGCAGAGTGTTTCCAGTGTTCCGGTTGTCCCGGAGCTGCAGTGTCTCACCCTGTTGCAGTTCTGAGCCACAGCCAACCTTGAATTTTGGTCCATGTAGTTATTTTTTCACTGAAGAGGTTGAAACAGCCTCCTGCAACTGGATGATGTAGTGAAGGTTCTGGGGCATAGCCCAGATCTGTCTGGAACTTCCCATTGCTCAGCCACGAACTGTTTTGTGTTTTTTCATTTTGTGTTCTACTTTGTGTCTTGGTTTTCCTCCCGGTGTGGCTTGAGTCACACAGACACCATATTCCTAAGTGGCCATCCTCTGGCACTGTGACATCTGCTCTTTCATCCTGGTTGCTCATCCTTGGCTACTTTGTATGACCCCAGGGCCAGGGCTGGACCACTGGTGCAGCCTTGGCAAGGAGGATCTCAGATGTTGGTGTGCAGTGAAGGTGCCTATCTTCCCCCATCATCCTGGGGGCTCAGGACCACCCACAGTGTGTAGTGCTGATCCAGAGTGGTTCAAACATTGAGGGGGGTGGTTTTTTGAGTTATTCCCATGGTATTGGTGGCATGTTGAATTAAGTCTGTTTACAGGCAACATATTCCACTGAAGGGTGACACAAGCCCCACAAAAGCCATTTTGGTGAGGGATGTATCTGCTTCTGAAGTTCATCAGAGTCCAGAGGAAGGATCCTTATCCATATCCTACTTCAGTTTAATGACTTAGAGAGATGCACAGAGCTCTTGGAAGCGTTTTTGCTTTTTAGTGCTCAGTTCTGCACCATCACCCATTCCCTGTAGAGGTCAGTGTCTGCCTTGGAAAGGAGTGCTGCGTGCCCGAAGCTCTGTGCTACCTGTCACGTAACTCCATCTGGTTTTCACAGCTGCCCCTGCCCAATTCCCTGCCTTGATAACGTTACACTGATCGCTTTTGAGATTCTAGAGATGGAACCGAGAAGGAAAATGTTAGTATGTATTTTGTTGCATCATTAGGTTTTGCTATCTAACTTATTTTAAAAGATCAAGCATTGTATTAAAAAAAAACCAACAACCCAAACCACAGCCTGGCATTTCATAAATTATTTGCATATATAAAAGATGACTAGAGGATGATTCAGAGTAAGAGCCTCATCTGTAATTATTATCTTACATATATTTTCTGCAGTCATTTTCTAGCTGAAAACATTTCATGTTTTTGGGGATGTTCTGGTAGAATGAAACCCTCCCTCTTTATCCTGAGACCCATCTACCATTATTGGCAGCAACAGTCGTGGCTATGTGAGAGTAATTCCATGGACAACTTGCCTGAGATTATGGAAGACACATTGGGAATTAAAGTCTATAGAGAAGTCATGGGTGAACAAGCACTGGGTGAGGAAGGTATAGAAAAGCAGTCACTCAAAACCCAGCAGCTGCAGGTGGTATTTTGTAAGGTCTTCTCAAATGTTCTTTACATGGTTTGTATATGGAAAGGGAGGTAGGAATTGTGGTGTTGTCTCAGCTGTATTTGTAAACTACCCCTGGGATGTGTGCCTTGCAGTTTACTTAACTCTCCAGATGCTTTCTTTTCTAGCAGAACTGTGAAATTAATTTACTGGTTGGATAAAAATCTTCAATTACCATATTGAAACATGGAAACTTTTCTGTTTACTAAAATAATCATTCTTTAGCTTCACTGGGTGTGACAGTTGAAAACGATTTTGAGCCATATGCCTGGCTGCAAAATAATCTGAATTCTTGTGTTTTGTGCTTGTTGACAAAAGGAAAACTACCATTAATGGTTCTTTATGTTCCTTTAATTAAGTTGGCCTAATCCCTCTTTGAAGAATGACTGTTTTTCTCTAAAATATCGAAATAACTGATTTGATAGTTCTTAGTATTCCATTCATTGTGAGGCTTGTATGAATGATAGATTCTTAAGGAAATGTTTGAAGAAAGCCTGGAGCAGCTTGTGCTTTTGGAACCTTGCTGGTGGAAGTGCTCACACATCACTCCTGAGATTTTTTTTTTGCCTCAATGTTTCTGTCCCCCTTAGGTGTCTTAGCAGTGGACTGAGGGGCTCTGACAGTGCTGAAATACTCTGTCTGCACCTAGGTCTGTGCATCCTAAGGTCTTTATGTTTTTATTTAAGTGCCCAGGTCAATATGATGTGTGACTTTCTCAGTTTCTATCCAGGCAATGCTTCGTCTCTTCCTTGTTTCTTCTTTCAGACTTGCAGCCAGAAGGGAGCACTCTTACCTAAGTCATCACAATGTTCCCCTCAGCCTGGAGTTTCTGTTGCCTTGGTGCATGTAGGCAGCAAGTTCTTTCATCAGAACAATGAGTAAAGGGTGAGGCTGGGAACTGTTCAGCGACACACACTCTCTACACTAATTTGTTGCCACGTAACACGACTTCTCTCTCTTTCATTGTGGGTGGCAGCCTTTGCTTGTTAAAACTGAATGGCAATTCAGTGTGATGAAGCAATTCCCCTATTGTCTCCTCATAGGGATTTGACATATGTGCTTTTCCAAAACAGTGATGAATGTCCCTCGTTTTGCCTCTCCTCCATATGATCAAGGAATGGTTTGGGTTGGAAGAGACCTTAAAGATCATCTAGTTCCACCTAGATATCCCATGGGCAGGGATATCTGTCAGTAAATCAAGTTGCTCAGAGTCCTGTCCAACCTCACCTGGAATGGTTCCAGGGGTAGGGTAGCGACCACCTCTCTGGGCAACCTGGGACAGGGTCTCACCACCCTCCCTGTCAAAAATGTCTTCCTTCTCTCCAGTCTAAATCTCCTCCTTTTAGTTGAAAATGATCACCCCTTGTCCTGTCCCAACAGGCCCTGCTAAAAATCTGTCCCCATCTTTCTGATGGGCCCCATGAAGTAGTGAAAGGCCACAAGAAGGTGTCTCTGGAGCTTTCTCTTCTCCAGGCTGAACAAGCCCAACTCTCTCAGTCTGACCTCCCAGCAGAGGGGTTCCAGCCCTCCCAGCATTGCTGGAACTCCTCTGGCCCTGCTCTAACAGGTCCCTGTCTCTGATGTGCTGAGGACTCCAGAGCTGAGGCAGGTCTCTTCCCAGAGCAGACGGGCAAAATCCCCTCCCTCAACCTGCTCCCCAGGGTGCCACTGGTTTCTGGGCTGTGAGTGCACAGTGCTAGGTCATGTTCAGCTTTTCAACCCCTATCTTCTCAAGACCTCCACAGGGCTGCTATCTATCCCTTCATCCTCCAGACTGAGGTTTGCATGAGCACACTCAAGCCTGTTGAAGTCCATCTGGATGGATCCCATCCCTCAAGCAGATCATCTGTGCTGCTCATGCTGATGTCACTTTAGATGTCAACAATTAAGATATTAAATAGTCCCAGTACAGACCCTTGAGGGACATGGCTTGTTACTGATTTCTACTTCGATATTGAGCCATTAACTGCAACTCTTTGGATGTGGCCATCAATCCAACTCTTTATCCATCAAATAGTCCAGCTGTCAAAATCATCTCTCTTCAATTTAGAGAGAAGGTTGCTGTGTGGGCTCATGTCAAAGGCCTTGCAGATAGATCACATCAGTTCCCTTATCTAGCAAAGAAGTCACTCTGTTGTACAAGACTGCCGGAGTTGTCAGGCACAATTTGTCCTTGATGAAGCCATGCTGGCTGTCTCAAATCATCTCTCTGCCTTCCATATGACTTGACATAATTCCAGGAGAATCTGTTGCCTAATGGTGCCAGGCACAGAGGTGAAGCTGAGTGGTCAGTAGTTCCCAGAGTCCTCCTTTTTACCCTTTTTCATAATGGATGTGATGTTTCTATTTTTCCAGTCACTGGGGACTTCATCTGACTGCCAGGACTGTTCAAATATGATGGAGAGTGGCTTAGAAACAACATCTGCCAGTACCCTGGGGACCCTGGGATGCATCTCACTGTGTCCCATGGACTTGTGTATGTTTAGGTCCCTCAGATGATCTCAAACCAGATCACTATGATGTTATCTAGCATTTGACTGACTTGGGAGTCCCACTGCATTTCCCATGGGCTCAGGATAAAGGATGTCCAGAAGAAATCTGTTGTGAACATGTGTTAACATGCGTTTAAAGTATTTAGGTGGAGAAAGCAGTCGGGCTCAAAACTCTCCAAGAACTAGACTATTCAATGCAGGGGTCATATGGACGAGAGCCACGTTGGCTGTACAGTAAGCCACCCACTGAGCAATGTCACAGAGACCCCAGAAATGATCCTTCAGACCTCTCTTCTATTTGTCTGTTTTGAAGGAAACCCAAACAAACCGTTTCTAGCAGCGAGCGCTTGCTGGGCTCCTTAAGCTCCTTCTCAGATTTCTGTCTGATGAGCAGCTGCTGCTCCACAGTTTATTTGAAGTTGAATGTCATGGGCAGCAGTAAAACTCTAATTGCCTGTGATAATGTTTGGGGGTTTTGTTTTGTTTTCAGTTTATTGAGGGCATCTTTTTGGCACATCTTTGGAGAATATGCCACGGGAGGGTCGTGCTGCTTGTGCTGGCTCTCTGCTTGCAGGGGGTGGGGGTTGTTCTGTGTACAGGGGCTATACAGTTATAACACCGAGAGAGTAATTTATTATAAAACCAGATGTTAGGGAGAAAAAAAACCTCAGCAAAAGTGACCGGGAGAGACACACAAAGGAGGTGGGCATTATTGATAGGTCCTGATAGAACACTGGACGTTGTAACGTGATGCAGATCCAAGCCTGCCCTGTGAATTTGAAGCAAAATGGGGAAGTGAGCTGGCAATACACACAAGTATTTAATCAGCATAGAATCATAAAGATATTCAAAAGTAACCCTTCATTGGTCATCAGGTCTTCTCCCCTGCGTCATGGAAGAGACTAATTACGTGGAGCGGCTCCTCCTCAGATGGAGGCCAAGTAGTCATTCTGTCCCGCGAAGATGTTTCTTGGCAGCTTGCTGTCTATGTCTTAGAAACAAAAGCACTGCAGTACAATGTTGTTGAAATCTGGAAAATGACAGGAAAAAAATGGCAGAATTTGGGTTCCATGGTTACGGCTTCTCTGCAACTTTCACTGAAGTATTTTCAGTGGATAAGTAAACTTGTAATTATGTTTCCTGAACATGAGTCTTGGAAAACATACCCTGGGAGTTGAAATTCTGGGGCTTTTTCTGTCTTATCTTTTTACTAAATAAGCTTTGGCTCAGATGTGTGTGTTGGTTTATGTTGTACTATATGTATATATCTAAATGGAGCAACATAAAACATATATCATACAATTACTTAAGCTGGAAAAGACCTTCAAGGTCCTCGAGTCATATATATGGATGTCACTGTGTATGTTCACGTTCCACACAGATTTAGACATGCTAGAGTGTGAGTTCTTGACTTGTTTTTGCTTCCTTGGAGGAACTGAAAAATTACAGGAAAACTTTTAATTAATTGAATATTACTTTTCCATCAGTATTAACCCTTTTGGTGCAGTGAGTTACCTGGATAGCTTGTGCTGCTTTCACATGTGATCCTAGAAAAACTTTTGCAAAGAATTTTTGAGATACCAGATCATTTGGGTTTTTACATCTGCTATGGCAAATGCCATGTGTTTCTCTGTGTGCTGAGGTTCTCTGCTTCTGGACAATTAAATTAATGCAGATCGGTAATTAAAGATAAACCTTGGTGCTGAATCATACTTTCTATATGATGTTTTTTTGTATCTTTTCAAGATGAAACTGATCATTTGATCTTTTCTCTCAACAGAAGTGTTTTAAGTGCTTTTTTTTTTTTTCCTCATGCCATGATCAAAACAGAAGCCTTAGAGCATAAAGACCTTAAAAATGAAAGCTCAGTGCATTGGTTTATCGATTAATTTTGAATTGTTTCAACAGAGAACTTAAACCCCAAAGCATCTTAAGGTCATTAAAAAAATATTTCTTTTTGAAGACACTGTGTTCTCATGAGTAGATGGGGATTTCCTCAAAATGCTCTTGAACTTGTTTGTGTCACCTAAGTTTTCTTAGCAGGCACAATTTGTCTCTTGGATGGATTTGTAGCAGTTCTTGGACAACTTGTGGAATTACATTAGAATAAAATCAACATTTTCACCTGTAAACTCTATTAGTGGCTCTCGACTTCTAGGTCTTGTTTTTCTATTTAGAGTGTTTTAAAAGGCAGTAGTAGGATGCTGTCCAAACCCAACTGGAAACTACAGTATAAAGGTGTAACTTCACAGATAGAACTACTCTGGATATGCTCAGTATGGGTAAGTCTGAACCTGCTTAGATTAACTTGGGCACAAGGGTTATGCTCGAGTCATGTATATGATACAGTCAAAGAAAGTTTGCATCTATCTGTACCTGTCAGCCACACTGAGTGGGGTTCACAGATAATCCTGCTGTCAGCCCATGGCAAGGCATCTGAGAGGGTCCATGGCAGCAAGCAGAGTCCATTTGAACTTGAGCAGACCAGCGTGGGTAGTGTAAGAGAGGGGGTTATGCAGACAGGATATAAGATGTATGCAAGTGCTTTATTTTATATAGCTTTTACAAATATTTGTGTGGTTTCAGGCTTATTATAGTTTCCTATAAGCCATACTTACGTTGAAGAGGTAGGATTTGGGGTGAGGAACCATTAAGATACATAGATGAAAAACATTATGTGCAGCTTGTGAGGCATGTTTGAGAAGAAGTGTTCAGTAGTGGCTGGATCTAACTTAGGACAGGTTACCACTTAGACCAACTCACAACCTGATCCAGCATTGCCTGTTGACAGGGACATTTATGAACCCTTGGCTGGTGACAACCATCCTTCTAAAAGGTGCTTTGTGACACCAGCAGATCAGACTTCAGTCTCAGTCTTAGGTTGTGCAAATTGTGAATCACGAGAAAACAACATAAAATACGTTATATGAAATATATTGAGAGATGTAATGAAAGATGTAGTAAACATGAGCAAAAATGGTTTTGTTCTGTGTGAAAGCTGAGAAGGAAGAGAGGATTTTCACAGCTGTTTTCAAACCTAAACTGTGTTGTAACAGAAGAATTACCAGGCCTGATATTGACTTGCCCTTGTTCATTTTATGCTAAACTGAATTTAAGTCTTCCATCTTGAAGCTGCAGATGGGTTAGTGCTGTGGTATTATGGGATGTCTACAGCTCTCTCAGCTGCAGACATTTGCATGAGAGCCTCAAACTATCACAAGGACTGCACAAGTCATTTATTGTAATCTTGGTGATGTGTTAATGATAATCTTCTGCTTACATCAGTAAGCTCTTGTTTTGCTTCAGTAGCCTTTCCCTCCTTGAAATAGGAAATTATTATTGTAAGATTCTTACTTATCTCTGGCTTAGGCCAGATGTTAAGCCTTGCTGTAGGGGCTTCAAGCATGTTTCATTCACTTATGTTTCATTTTCTTTTCCTGTAGCATATTGGTGTCCTAATTCCCATTCTTGTACCATCCAATAGAACTCTTGGCTGAAGTGTTGATCAGAAGAGGTTATTTAAATGAGAAATTAGCCCAACAATCAGATGTGCTGACCATTACCTTCTGTAGATGTATTACTTTTAATCAGAGAGAAAAGGATACAAAATCTAAATAAATTTTGCTTTGGGAATTCAAAGTGTGTGATTCTTGGTAGAGACCACAATAACTGATCAAGAAAGAACACTGAGATTTTGATAAGTCCAAGCGGTCTCATCACAAGTCATTGGCTAGGATCAGGTATTGCTAAAGTCATGGGCTAGCTGACTTAATTTGCCTCGCTGGTGTGTCAGAATCACAAACTCTAAAAGGTATGAATGGGCTATAAATAGTCCCCTGGCCTTTTCTGATTTCTTTGAGTATTTATATTACCTCACTTGACTTTTGAAAGAGTTCCTTTGTTGAACCTCCGAATCATTGCCTGAGGAGGAGGAGGATTCTTGCCTAGTCTGGCATGGTGTTAATGGCACTGAGCCCAACAGCACGATAATCTGGCAGGTTCCAAGTTTGAGGGGAAGGATATTGCTTTCTCAGTGTCCCGGGGCTTCCACTTTCTTTGTTATTTGAACTAATGCATTTCTTAACTCCTACTTGTGTTGGCTACCAGTCTTGCCTGATTTATGTGATGTTAACATGTCTGTGCTGAAGGTTTTTTCCTTTTTGCATAAAGCCCTAAGGGTTTGGATTTTTTTATACCACTTCAGCCTAATCAAAATTATGTCTGACTATATTGCAGTTCTGAAAACTTTTATGTAAAATGATACAAAACACGTTACTTTATTTTCCCTGGCTGTAGAGGATGCAGCAGTTAACTTTCCCCTGGGAGAATTAATGTTTCTGAACAGTTCTCACAGTTCTTAACTTTTATTTCCTGAACAGCAGGAATGGTGTGAGTGGGGTGTTCTGCTCAGAAATCCACCCCCTGACCCATTGCAGCCAGCACTGTTCAGCTGCAGAATATATCAACACATTTTATTTAGATGAACAGCTACGTGCTGGATCCAAGAAAAGAGAATGAAGTACATTTCTGAACATTCCCTCAATAACCTAATGCTTAAAAATCTAAGGTTGTGCATATCAAGAATGTTTTATAGTTTGTTTCCTTTTTTAATAAAGGGATCTTTCAGTATCTGACAGGGGATCTTCCAACATAACTTTCTGAAGTCTGTTGGAAGAGAATGTAGAACAACATCTTGGAATCAATCTTGACACTATTTCTCCTGTTATCATTTATACATTACAATACATCCAGGGAAGTGTTGAGAAACATTGCTGTGGTCATTACTCTTCTATCAGTAATGAGTGCTTGGCTAATCACCCTGAGTATCTCAATCTCATTTTCTCTTCTACGAAAAAAAAATAAATTAAAAAAAATGCTCCCTATCCATCCGTAGGGCAGAGGGTCTAGAGGGTTTTCTTTTCATATGTGCCTATATACTTTTTGCTTATATTTCTATGGATTCAATCTTTATGGGTTGGATCGGATCTCCAGAATTTTTGCCCAAAGAGCTTAAAATAAAAATAGACAAGACTGAAGGACATAAATGGTCAAGACTCTTGTTTAACTTGGAGTAGGACTCCCAGGTGCAATCACGTCGTCTATTTTGGCAACCTTTTGTCTGACACAGGCTTGCTTGAGAAGAGTTGGACCACTGCCCACCTCAAGAATTAGTAAGAGGAATTGCCGGTTTAGATTTCTGTGCTGTATATGATTTATGTAGCTGTCGTGTGTTGTTTATAAGTCAAGAACCTAAAGCCTGTGACATAAGCGATAGGAATTCGCTTGTAAAATGGCAGTCTGGTTAGGACATACCAAGCAATGTAAGTCGAGTGCGTCATGCTGGTGCTGAGTGTCCATTGAAATCCACTGATCTCCCAATCTTATCCTCCTTTGAGAAATCCCAGCCTAAGTCATCCCCTATATGAATTAAAAGTTCATCATCATCAACTGCTATATGAGAGAGGAACATGCTTCACATCATCAATCTCTTATAATAAATTGTGATTCTTAGGTGCTTCTGAACTCCAGAGTACCCTAAATAAAGGAACTACATTAAGTCTCATCAGGATACACACGTGTATTTTTGTGTGTGAAGGAGATGTTTAATATCGAAAACTTTGGACAGCCGTTCTGGGGTGGAGAGGTCCAGGGAGATGGGAGTTTAATGTTACACTGGTACTTTACTGCACTTCTGACAGCAACAGGAGGAAAGTGTAAAGTCAGATTTCAGCTATTTTCACAGTTATAGTCAAAGGACTTCTGAGGAGCTGAACAGCATCACCTTGGACTGGGTGTGCTGAGAGCCTGCAAATTATTTAATGAAGGAACTACATAGAGAGAAAACGATACAGTTTTGGTTTATATAAAGCTGTGGTCATTTTTATCTCAAGACAAATATCAATGATGTGATGCTGCAGACATGTAGTCCTTACAAGTAATGGGACTTGCTGAGTAGCAAGAGTGAGCTAATGAGGAAATACTGTGCAGATGACACAAGTACTTCAGAGGAGGAGGAAAGGGAAATGAAGGCTTAAGGTGAAATGAATCTATCTTGCTCTTTCCAGCTGTAATAAGGAATCATATTTCTACAAGCAATTGGAAATAGAGTAAATGCTTTAAAAAGATGTCATCTTCCTCCTCCATTCTCTTTCTGTCTTGGCAACAGGTAAAGAGAGTGATGCTGCAAGAGAACACCTGCAGCTTGCAGTGATCTCTGGCAGCCCCTGGAGTGATCAGCGAGTGGCTTAAATTATAGCAGGATGCTGTGAGTTACGTTACACGGCTGAACAGGCACATCTGGCCTGGGCTTAGGGGACCACGAAGATGGCTTAAAGCTTCTTCCACATCGTTATGCCTCTCCAAGTGAAATATGTCCCACAGCTGTTACTGCAGATTGCAGTCATTATCTTTTCCTGTATTTTTTTTCTGTTGTTAGATTTTGTTGTGTAGCTTTGTAAAATGAAGCAGTTGAAGGCAGTGGATTGTTGGAAGGAGCTTTCTCTCATTCTTGCTGACCTCCCCCTAACCTCTCACTTGGTAGGGTTTGAGAATCTTTTCCGAACTGATAGATAAAGCTCTGTCTAGTAATGGAAAAAACTCATTAACATGTTCTAGTGGTTTAAGTCTGAACTCCTTCCAGACCTGTATTTTTGCTTCTCTCTACTGCAGCAAGAAAGCAAGTAGATGAAAGAAGACTCTTTTCCAGTTTCAAGGCTTTTTCTGTATACACTTGCGTATTTCAACAGGTTATTCCAATATAAATATTTAAAGAGAAAGGGCAGAAACCCCAAACTGGAGTGGATAGCAGTTTTCAGAGCAGCTTCAGAGAACGCCTGTGTTGGGACAGCTCTTGACTGAGAAGGAGGGGAGGGTACAGCATGTTATCAAAAGATGGAAGATAATTGCTAGGCAAAATCATAAACCCGTCTGGCACTCACGTCTGCCGGCCCAATATCCAGACGGTAGGAAAACAGGCTTGGTGTCAGACCGCGGGTGGCTGATGGAGAAGGGCTGGGAGGAAACCCACGAAACCGCAGCTCTTCCTCCCCACTCCTCAAAATGTCAGGCGCCGGAGCAGTTTTTCCTTGGTCTTTCTGTACCACACGCTCTCAGCTGTGCAAGGATGTGAGTACCTCGGTACACTCAGGCCTGCGTGGCCCGTCTGGCCGCCGTGATGCATTGAGCTGCAGTTAGTAACGGGGAGCATGGGGAGAGGGGGTGGCCATGTCCGCAGTGTCTTCCCTCAGGCAGCTCTCCTGCTTGGCCCCCATGGGTTGAAAATTGCCTGAATTATTATAAACTCTGCAGAAAGAGCTGCTTTCCAGAGAAGAAAACAGTCCCCTAAATCCTTGTTACGTGAGCATGGGAGCAGATATTGCCAATGATCAATAAAGGGCAATGACGGAACATTATACTCACGGCCCAGATGTTCACCAATAAAGAAACTTTCTCCTTGCTCGCTGGTGCAGCCTCAGCACAGTGGTTTAGGAATCCAATGCAAGGAAAAATAGCAATGTCTATTTTAGTTTCCCTTCTTATTGGCCTGCTGTGACTTCAGTCTCTGAAATAAACACTTGTACTCTGAAAACATCTTTTGTTTTGGTGTTTGTTTGGAGACATTATGAACATATAATTCTTTAAAATAAGATTTAATTCTTTTTTTCTCTCACCCTTCTAGCAGGCTAATTGTGAACTTCTCAAATGGAAACAGTATTTCTTTTCCTGCTGGGAATCCCCTGATCCAATCCATGCTTGTTATCTTAGTTGCTCCAATCGATAGGCTTTATGGACATTCATTATAGGCTCTGTTTCCATTGAGCTGGGCAGAAGAGAGATGTGGTTCATCAAGGCAAGTGAAAATTGAAAAAAAAAAAAAGTTTTATGTTTTTTTGAGCCAAAATAACATCATCATTTTTTTTGTTGTTGAAATGAAAACATTAAATATGTGATTTTGGATTAACTTTGTGCTACATGAAGATATCTTGTATGATATGGAAATCACTGATATTTTCAGATAACCTATGAATTTTAACCAGTTAAAAAAAATTCTTAAAGATCTTGCTGTGAGCAAGTGAAACTTTAAAGTTAAAAATGACCAAATGGCTTTGAACTTTCTGTCCTTTCCCCTTCCAAGTAAAAATAACTGACAAATAAACCCAAAATCCTCACTTCATTTTAAAGTCATCAGAAATCTTGTTTCTTGGGGGGAAACTGAGGAGGGTGGAATTCATGTGGCTGTATGTACAGTATGCAAAGGGTTTTTTTGGCCCCAACCTTATTCCCTGTTGACTTATAATTTGTCCTGCCATTTGAGACCTGACCTTCTCCAAGGAGAGCCCGAGAGGTGATGGGAAGCAGGAGGGACACACATAGATGTGCACTGTGTGCCAAGGAGGAAGATCTTCTGGTTAGCTGGTGATTCTACTGTGAGCATCACATGTCCCTGCACTACATGAACCTGAATGCAGGTCCTGTTCAGCCCAAAATAGGTGGAATTTTGATTAAATCAGTAAAATTACAGATATTTGCAGGAGATGTGAGTGTAGTCCATAGACACAGTTTCATAAGTAAATCCATGATGGATGTCAGACCGCACTACTGCCAACCATGAACTTGTTTATATGGAGCCAGTGACTGATGCCATTACCTTGGCTGTTTTGGTAGATGGATGTTTGCAAGAGCTGGCAGCCAACTGTTTTTCATAGAATCATAGGATGGCTTAGGCTGGAAGGGACCATAGAGATCACCTCATCCAAGCTCCCCACCATAGGCCGGGACACCTCTCAACTAGACCAGGTTTCTCAAGGTTTCATCCAGCCTGGCCTTGGACACCTCCAGGGAGGGGACATCCACAACCCCTCTGGGCAGTATATTCCAGGGTCTCACCATCCTCGTACCGAAGAACTTTTTCCTAAGATAAAATCTAAACCTATTTTTCCTTAGTTTAAAACCATTTCCCCTCATCCTACATGTGCTACTACTACACTCTTGTGCAGAGTCCCTCTTCAGCCTTCCTGTAGGTTCCCTTCAGGTATTGGAAGGCAGCTATAAGGTCCCCACAGAGTCTTCTTTTCTCCAGGCGGAACGATCCTATCTCCCTCGGCCTGTACTCTTAGCAGAGGTAGCTCAAGCCCCTCAGTCATCTTTATGGCCCTCCTCTGGACTTATTCCAACAGATCTATGTCCCTCTTATGGTGGAGATACCAGAAGTGGACATAGTATTTGAGGTAGGGTCTTACAAGAGCAGAGTAAAGGGGGAGAAACACCTCTCTTGATCTGCTGGCCATGCTTCTCTTGACACATCCTAGGACACAGTTGGCCTGAACCTCGTGAAGTGGCTCTTGTTGAGCTTCTTGTCAAAATGGTGCAAGCAAAGTGTGTTTGGACTGACTGCTTGTCTCCAACAAAAGCAATTTCTAAATTCTCCTTCCCTACCATGACATCATTGGCATTAATGGGGAAAATGGTAAATCCTTCTGCTTCTGATATAGGTACCATTAGTTAGCTGTCCATCCCTACCAACACCCTCCTCGCATCACTGCGTCTCGCTGGCCAGAATGGTTTCTCCATGCTAGTAAGTCAGTGTCTGCCTGTACTCTGTCCCAGACTTGAAATGAAAGGATTTACCCTTTTAACTTACAAAAATACTAGATCCTGTTATTCACTGTTTAATATTTCATATCACCTTGAGGAAGAAAACACAATGTCTGTGAAGAGATTCCTGCAGTGAAAAGGTGACTTTTTTTGAAAAGGTGACTTCTTAGCTATTCTTTCTTCCTTTGTCCTCTTATTTTCCTACTGGACTCAACATTATGGTGTCCAAACACCTCTTCAGTGATGGAGTTCTGAAACCTGGTGGATGTGTCACACTCATTGCTGATGCTGGTTTGGGTTTCCTCTCCTTGCAGTGCTGCTCTTCATAGTGCATCCCTTAGCATGGTATGGATGCACGTAGCCACTTAATGGTGAAAACATGAATCACAACCTATTGTATTTTTTTCCTCACTGAGGTTTTTCCAGGTTACTGATTCACTCAAGCAGAATGAATTTCCATGGTAAGATTTCAGGTGTCAAAATATCCACCCCAAGAACTCAATGCTTGATTATCTTGGCTGCTGTAATTTCCTTTTTCAAATATTTTGACTGGAAACCATGAAGGTGGTCCAAGACCTGATGACTCATTTTCAGAGAATAGGTACTTATTTGGATTCTTGGAGTTAGTAAGATGCTATGAAAAGTGTGTCTCCCAGTTTTCCAAAAGGACTGGTGAGCAAGCCGTGTAGTGACCATTAGCAGGTTTTGAACTCATTGATTGGATTGCTTTGAATTCATTGATTTCAGAGATGTGGTATATTGAGAGACACAGGAGGAAGTCACAAGCACATTGGCTTTGCTGTGGTAGTGATTAATAGAATAGATTGAGGTAAGGGGGATCACTGGTGTTTATGTGTGAATTACTCAAACAAACTTGTCTTTCTGCGGCATAGCAGATAATTAATTTCTTGTTCAGCAACAGTTCTAGTAAGTCTTTCTCATTATGCTTAATAAATTATCTGTCAAGTGATGTTATTAAAAAAATATTCAAAATAGGTGATAGCAGAAGGGTAATGGATGGAGAAGCCAAGAAAAATTTCTTATGAACTGTTTGATGCAATTGATGTTAATCCTTTTGTGCCTTAACATTCTCATGTTATTTCTGACTGCCCCGGAAGATGTTTCATAGCTCCAAGTCCTACTCTCGTTAGTCCCATGGGGATGGCATTGGGCAACCTCCGATGCTTCCTAGCTGTGCCTCCTGTGGCCTGGTCACTTTTTGGCTTTTGCAATGTAAGCCTTAATGGCTAATAGAGGTCCCTTAGGACTTCAGGTCTAACTCTTGTCTTAGCTTTAAGTATAGCTAAGTGAACTACACCGTAATAAAACCCAGATTATTAATAAAATTTAAGTTTATTTCAGACCTCTCTTTTGTTTTGGGGGCTGTTTGTTCGTAGGCAAGGCAAGGTCCATCAATCATCCCAACTGTTGTCAGGACTAGAGACATAATGCAGGTGCTTCTATTCTTCTTTTCCAACATGGTCTTCCTGACCTCCATCATGGCTCACAGTCACACCTGCAACCAATGAAATCTTCACCTCCAGGTGCTGAGTTCCCTTTTGGTACCCACTAGTTGTCCTGTATTCATGTATTTTTATGTGTTATGAGTGTAACTAATTTGAAAAAAATCGGATTAATAGAATAATTCCAATTCCAAACAAATAATTAACTGCCAAGACTAACCTTTGACCGGCCTTTATCAAAAGGATAAGGTGATGTGATACAAAACTGGAAGCAGTAACTGACACCCTAAAGGGCTGTGATGCCATTCAGTTAGACCTGGATAGACTGGAAAGTTGTGCAGAGAACCTCATAGAGTTCAACAAGAACAAGTGGAGGGTCTTGCACCTAGGAAGATTAACCCCCTGCACTAGTAGAGGTCAGGGGTTGACCTGCTGGAAAGCAACTCTGCAGAAAAGGACCTGGGAATAGTCTTGGGGTACAGCAAGTTCACCCTGGAGGTTCCATCTGCACTGGAA
Organism: Ceyx cyanopectus; assembly: GCA_013401355.1. NCBI lineage: Eukaryota > Metazoa > Chordata > Aves > Coraciiformes > Alcedinidae > Ceyx > Ceyx cyanopectus. The sequence goes on from VYZU01032427.1 coordinate 49,310, forward strand.
GAAAAAAACTGCTGTGAGTGTGGCAGAGCCTG
>VYZU01032429.1:0-29260 GCA_013401355.1 Ceyx cyanopectus
AAAATCCATCATTCCTCAAAACTATTATGATATAGAAGTTCAAATATTATCCTTCGTGAGAGGGAGATCTATAAAATCTAAGCCATGTTATGTACTGAAAGATCAATTTTTAATCAAGACAGGTAAACATTTGAAGACAAGAACCAAACCAACTTATGTTCTTTGCACATTTGGCCAAATCCTAGAGTGATTACAAACCTATAGGAGTTTGACTGAGTAAATGTTGAGGGAAAACTGAGTAAGAACTTAATGATATGATTCATATAGACATATTTTATCATTATTCTGGAATATCTTGCAGTACAGCTGCTAAAATTTATTTCCATGTTGGCAGATGTGGCAGAGCTTGCAGTAAACTGCATTTTGATGCAGAGAGTAACAACACTCCAGAAAAGACAAGATGTTAGCATGGAGACAGGGACTTTACAGGTACCTTGTAGCTATGGAGACTGCTTTCAACTGCTTTTATTGTCATGTTTTTGGAACATCTACATTCATAGAAATCACTAACTCAAAGGGTATATTTCTTGTCTTTACATCACATAGACTAGCTACTCAGGGAAAGTAATATGGATTTTTAATTACTGAAATAAATTATTATAAATAAATGTATCAATNNAATAAATGTATCAATTTATTTACCCCAGATAAATAACCATGTTCAGTTTCTGAATCTCATAAATGAATGAACATTCATTTATGTTTCTTGCATTTACCCCAGAAAACCTTCAGCAAGGTAATGTATACCTCTAGTAATACCTCAGTGGATAAATCTGGACTTCTTGTCTCTGTAAATCCATTTTCTCTAGGACTTGTTTGTAGACTATCAATATGAAGTTTATATGATGCAGCTAGTTAATTTCCAGTTTCACCTGAAAGCAGAGAACCTTTGCCCTCAGATCACAGAATTTATACTTATAAAAGAACTAAGTAAAAAACCAAGGCTTGCAAGTGACTAACAGGGCAAACTCAGGAATATAGGTGTTTCTATTAGATGCTTAGAGTACCATGATTCTGTTACTTTTTCTTTCTTTCTTTTTATTTTATTCTTTACATTTTTTATATATATATTTCTTTTTATTTTATTCTTTATATTTATATATATGTAATATATATTTATTCTTTATTTTTATTTATTCTTTATTCTTTTTATTTTTTATGGTTCTTTCTTTTTTTGTTGTTCACCTAAGGACAGTAAAGCTTATTATTGTCCTCTTAGCTCAATCAAGATGTTTCAAGGATGGTAATTCAGTGGGAGTGAGGCAAAAGGACCTTGTTTTAACAGAACTGTGTTGTCATGACTGCTTTACCTGCTCACCTGTGTTTTATGATGAAAGCTTGCCCAGAAAGGCACCTGAGAAGGGCACTGAAGTTCTTCCATCTCAACCAGGCAGCAATGGTACCCACCTGGCAGAAAGTCACATCTCTCTCGGCTCTGTACCACAGTGTCTGAGCCAGATGCAGCTGTGGTGAGAGCAGTGTCACCCGGGCTGTGCCAGGCTCTCACACTGCTACAGGACAGCAGCAGGGAGCACATCCTTGGCGGGGGTGCCCAGCTAGAGAAACTCCTCTGCTTACTGTTTATTTGTTTATTTTCTCGTCAGTAAGAATAACTTTTCCAGGTTCACTTATGGATAAAACTTTTTTGTGCAGCCTTAGCATCTCCACATAGCCCAGTTTGCTGGAACCAATGCTGTAGGAGAGAATTCATTAGGGACAGATGATGCAAATGGACTAGCTCAGCATATCCCCAGTGCAGATTGCACTACTAGATGTACACAGTTCTTTTGTTCTTCTTTCTCAGCAGTTATCCTTAGTGATACAGTCAGTGTTTCATCTCAGCATGAAATAACATTACATAACATTGCATTCTGAGGAAGCAGGAAAAAAACAAGGGCTGCACAAATGAGAATGAATTAGAAATGCTCTTGCAGTAGAGGCCCTGGAGTTATAAATGAGAAACTGATGAATGTACTTAGTAAGGAACTTTACATAAAACCTTTCTTTTGTTGTAAATTCCTTATTCTTTAGCATACTCTGCTTCTGAAAGGCATTTTTGACAAGTACTAAAGCAGAATTTCCATATATTATCTGGGCTTTCCATATTAGATTTTTAAAAATAATTTTATTTTCTAGTAAGAAGTGCATGGCTGGAGGACATTTCAGTACTGTAGATACTCTGAAAAAAGAACATTATTTTCTTTGTAGAATAGACTTCTACTGTAGAAATCCATAAAACAACAAAAGTAAATAATGTGATTGAGACTTAAAGCAAAACAAATTTAAGGGACAGGATTAATCTCAACTAAATTTAAAAGCTAGTAAATTAACATCTCAACTAGCTAATCAGGAACTTTTTATAATCAATTTTTTATTATATGATTCATTTAAATATTTTGTTATATAGGTCTTTCCTGTAGACCTAGGGAGTATTCCTCCTCAGGAATACTCCAGTAGTAGTAGTCTTCAGAAGCACCCAGTGCAGGGTAAGTGAAGTTCTGCAGTAAGGTGCCATATGGAAAAAAGCAGTGTTTGCTTAAAGAGTCAGACAGCAGAACTGCATCTGAGTGCAGCAATGGGACTGTATTTTGACCACATTTTACTTCACTGATGTAAACCTTTTAGATTATCTGACATGTATTGATACTTGAGATAACTTGTGTACATGGAACTGCAGAAATGGTTTAATCAGCCTTAAAAGAAATAATTTAAGGAAAACTTTTTTTTTTTACTTTCATGGTGTTATTGCAGTTTATCAATGATATAGAGGAATATAAAAACTCCTTCCTGAGAGTGATGTGTTCAGCACTGTGTAATCATGGCTTAAATTGTATTTTCCTTAGCTGGTTTATATTCACCCATGCTGAAGCTGATCTGCCATATTCACTCTGTTTTGTGACATTCTTCTGGAATTCCTAATCATTCATGTGGTATAAAATAATATGCTTCTCTTTTGGCAATCATTCTCACACCCCTTAAAATATATGAGGTCCTAAACCAGTTTTTAACATGTTCCTCTGGTGTTTCTTTGCCTCTTCTAGCACTTACTCAGCCAAAACCAGTCACATCATTTCCATCCTCCTCCTGGCTCTCCTATTTATTACCATTACACTGAAACATAAAGTAATGAGAAATATCAGTGCAGGAAGGTCTGTCAGTGTGAAGCACCTGTCTCTTCTTGCCACCCTCTAAATAATATCATAATCTGTGATAAATACATCTCTCTTTCTCAGGCTGCTGTAAAGTGCATCATTCTGTAATACCATCAGATGAAACTCATTGCTCTTGTGTGTTCCTTTCTGTTTGTGTCAAAGCTGTAACACCCTCTTAGTCTTCCAGATACAGTAAAAAAAAGGTTTAAAGGCTATTATTCAGCTCATCATGACAAACACACACCAGTGTAAGAATACCAGAATCAAGATTTTCTGTAACTGTTTTGTGAAAGCCATACTGCATTTTTCAGGTTGATGACACGAGCATATCTATTCTTTCTATGCTCCAAATCCCTGCCTCATTCAGTTTAAAGACAGATAGTCCTGCTTAATGATCAGTTCTCCTCTATTTTTTTGCCTTTATCTTGTTTAATAGTCTGTACCCAGCCTTATTCACTGAAGATCATTCAAATCGTGCCCTGAAGACAGAATTATTTATTTCTCCACAGCTTTTTTCTTCTTTTTTTTTCCTTTCTTTTTATTTTTTCTTTTCTAAATAGTGATCTTCCCTGCAGTTCTGAATGCTTCACAAACACTACAAGACATGGTGATCAAAGTTATGGAATACCTCCCATACTGGGAATGATCAATAAGCTGGGATCCATGACCTGTAAAGAGGAAAATAAGGGGAATATGCTAAAAATTTACACATTGTGAATGGCTTGTCAAAGTTATATAGCAGGTCCAAGAACTTCAGTTTGAATAAGAAATGAAACTGTTACAAGATTTCAAAAAACCTCCAATTGTGTCTGAATATAAGACAAAAATGTGTATATAAATGATGCTGAAGACAAGCCATCTAGTAAATCTGTGGAGGGATGATGTGCAAGAGGATGATAAGGAGCAATTTAATCCAGCATCAACTGTCTCTGGTAGTGCTAGACATGGGAAACTAAATGAGGTAAAAAAAATCACAGTGTAAACAGAGATAAATGACCTGTATGGCTTACTGCTGTACTTGCTTATGAAGATATGTTAGATGTGGAGAAATAATCAAGTACAAGAGGAGAAAAAAAAAATATGAGAGTTTGCTAAAAGCTTTAATTGGTTTTGTAAATCTTTTAGATGATCTTGGCCTAGCTTCAAATAAATTAGTTCAGCAATGTGGTCCCCTGTTTACTGGAGTAGTAAGTAATAGTAAGTCTAAGTCTCTAGAAAATACACTTAAAAGTGCAAAAACATATAATGTAGAGAGAAAAAGATCAAGTTTTAATCAATAGATTCAGAATTTAAGATGATATAACTAAGTAAAAACAAGTATTAAATCTTTGAAGATTTTATACTTGTAATTTTATGAAGAAGCAAAATTATGTTCTTTTTCCTCACAAGTCTCTTCTAAGATTTCTTGTCCTTGTAATATTTAATTCATATGTTTGTGCTGAAAATTTCAGTGACTTCACCTTCAATTGTCTGTTCTCCTTCTACCCTTCACATGAATGTAGTACTTGCAGTTATGAGCTTTCTCCTGAGGTTTAATATGAGAAGTCTCCCAAGATGAAAAAGGCATTTCTTGTTTGGTAATTTTGTCTGCAAAGTTGTGTAATTGCAAAAAATAAAACTTTTCAACAGCATCTGGCAAAGAAGCTGGAAACATTGCATTGTTGCTGAAGCCAGACCCAGAACACAGCTCTGTCTGTGGGGCCCAGTCTGGGACCGTCCCTGTGCCAACTCCCAGCACCAGTGATGGAATTACCATCAGGGCTTGGGTTCAGTGCTGGTTTTGTACATATTTGTATATATTCCAGTCTTATTATTTTAATTTTCATTAAATGGTTCTAGTTTCTTTTCTAATTGCTGTCTCCCTCATTCCCTTTCTCTTCCCCTTGGGGAGGAGGGGGTTAACAGAGAGCAGCTGTTATTGGTCTGTGCTGCCCTGGCCCTAAGCTGTGACAGTGTGAATAGTGGCTTTGTGTATGGGCAATTTGGATTTACTTCCTTTTCTGCTGTTTTCCTGAATGGTCAGTGTTATGGCCATATTAAAAAGTTATGAAGATACACTTGGAAATATCAGAAAAATTTAGTTTAGTCTGAAAGGCAGAAAATCCCCTGTGAGAACTGCAGAAAACTCATATTTTAGGGTGATGTGCTGAAAATCATTGGTAATGTTAAGGGCATGGCTCTCTGGGATTTTTTCATGTTACCTATAACAGCTACTTACTTTAAGACCTGAGTGCAACCTATACATAAAATACTCCCATTCGTTTTTTTCTGTACAGAATTCATGATGACAATCTGTCCACATTCAATATATGGTCACTGAATTTCAATAAATTTACAGAAAAGCAGAAGTAGAGCAAGAATGCATGTATGTATAATACTCCAAAACTTTTAATACAAAATACTTTTCATTTACAAACTTTTCCAGACACCCTATTTTCCTAAGTAGAAGCACAATGAGTAAAATGTCATTAAATGTTCCCTTTTAATTGAATTTAGGCCTTGACTGACAAGGAGCTAAAACTCAGTGCCTTTTCTTTAAATTTCAACTATTAGGGGTTTGGGGTTTTTTGTAGAGCATTTTAACCAGCTGAAGATCTTTAGTGAGTGGACATATTAAAACCTCTGTTCTCTAATGGGATTTGATTAAAGTCCTGAGATTTCTGCACTTCCTCTACTTATCTCAAATGTCACGGTGATTGATGGAAAAACATCTTTTCTTCTGTAATGTTTTGGACTTGGTTGCTTTGCTTCAAACAGATAATGTAGCCATAGGAAAATGTGAAATGGCAGATAAATAATTTGTCTTGTTTTCTGTTGTAAATTGCAACTAAAATAGCCAGGAGACACTTGTTCATCTACCTGGAGATTGGTAGCTGATAACATTCTAGTGGCTGACACTAGGAAAATAGGAAAATTGTAACAAAGGCTGCATTTCCTCTAGAAATGCAAGGTATTTTCTTACTTGGATAGTATAGCTATGAGTTTCTCAATTTTCTATTTACATCATGAAAAGTAAGGTCAAAACCCCAAACCAGCCAACAAATCAAACCAGAAAAAGGATTTTATTTTTATTTCTTTCAAATCTTCTCATTAAGGAACTTCATCTGAAACACTCTGGCCTACCAATAACAGGGTTTTTTTATCTCTTACTGTTTGTTTCCTTTGTTCCAGAACTGAGCACAGTCACATTACCTTGTTTTACAGCAGACATAGATGCCCAGGTGCCAGCTGTAAAACATCTCAGTTTGGTGTAGACAGACTATTTATGAGCACCAGATATGAGGAACTTCATTTCCTCAGTATCTTTATCAGGTCAGTTCCCTTCATCTCAAACAGGGTATAGTAAGAACTAGAGATAATCATAAGAAGGGTGACAGGAAAGCCTGTAAGTGATATATTTAAGTCTATAAATTCATGCATTGCAAGCATAAAGAAGAATACAGGGCAGTTTTTAATTCTTTCTTCAAATTAAAGAATCTCTCTAAATCCCATGCTGTTCCTTGCCAGACAGGTAAGAGTCTTAACAGACTCTTGGTCTGAACTGCTATATCCTTGTGGTCTGAGTAACCAGAAGCTCCCTGACAAGGGTTGTTTGGGATGCTTCCTTCAGTACTGTCTACCTGTGGCACCATTTTGGCTCTGTTCATACGAAAACAAACATAAAACTGTGAAAACTGTTCTAGACAGACATCATTCGTTCTCTGTACACAGTGAACAAAATGTGTTCTTCACACCTATAAAACATTTTTGAATTGCACTGCAAAAAGCACAAATATACATGTTCATCTCAATCAAATTCAAATTTGAATTTCTGTATCAATCAATGACACAAGGTTAACTAGCAGATAAAATTGTCCTTGTAAAACAGATGCAACTCTACGAAACAAAATACTAAGTGATAGAATGCAGGCAACTTCCAGCTGAGNGTCCTTGTAATATTTAATTCATATGTTTGTGCTGAAAATTTCAGTGACTTCACCTTCAATTGTCTGTTCTCCTTCTACCCTTCACATGAATGTAGTACTTGCAGTTATGAGCTTTCTCCTGAGGTTTAATATGAGAAGTCTCCCAAGATGAAAAAGGCATTTCTTGTTTGGTAATTTTGTCTGCAAAGTTGTGTAATTGCAAAAAATAAAACTTTTCAACAGCATCTGGCAAAGAAGCTGGAAACATTGCATTGTTGCTGAAGCCAGACCCAGAACACAGCTCTGTCTGTGGGGCCCAGTCTGGGACCGTCCCTGTGCCAACTCCCAGCACCAGTGATGGAATTACCATCAGGGCTTGGGTTCAGTGCTGGTTTTGTACATATTTGTATATATTCCAGTCTTATTATTTTAATTTTCATTAAATGGTTCTAGTTTCTTTTCTAATTGCTGTCTCCCTCATTCCCTTTCTCTTCCCCTTGGGGAGGNATTATGTTAATATATATATATATATCAAAGTACAGGCTAAATACACTGCCAAAAATGAAAATAAATGAAAAAATTTTAAATGTTATTAGGCAATGACTCTCTCAATCATCTTCATATAGTGAAGAAAGATGAAGGGTGTAAGAGAAAACTAAACTTGGATAGTTGCTTAAAGTAAAAGGTTAAAAAAGATACTATATGAAGACTTCCTAAATGTAAAAGGGTGTATAATGGCAGCAACTTTAGAAGTCATGGCTCATCCACGTTGTAATGATGTAAGAATGAAATCCATTCCAGGCAATGTGTTAGCAGCAGGGAGGGGCAGAGAATGCTCTTCTGAAGCAGGCTTTGATTCATATGAAAACTTATATATTCCTCTTTTCAGGCCTGTAGAGAGTGGCAGACACATTAGCTACATTTTCTTCTGTGGAGCTTTATAGTGAAGGAGATTTTCATCACAATTTTGGACAAGGCTATACTTTTTCTCTAGTAATAAAAATCTTCAGTGTCAGTCAAGTACTGTACTTAAAGAGTATATTCTATTGACTGACAGCTTTTAAATCAATACTAAATTGCCCAAGGAGCTACTAAGACATCAAACCTCATTGGGAGGCATCAAATCTCATAGTTAAGAATGCCATTTAGCAACTCCAGGGGGTTACCTTGTTCTTACTACTTAAAAAGAATAAGAAAGCACTGCCACAGCACTATTGNTTTCTGTTGTAAATTGCAACTAAAATAGCCAGGAGACACTTGTTCATCTACCTGGAGATTGGTAGCTGATAACATTCTAGTGGCTGACACTAGGAAAATAGGAAAATTGTAACAAAGGCTGCATTTCCTCTAGAAATGCAAGGTATTTTCTTACTTGGATAGTATAGCTATGAGTTTCTCAATTTTCTATTTACATCATGAAAAGTAAGGTCAAAACCCCAAACCAGCCAACAAATCAAACCAGAAAAAGGATTTTATTTTTATTTCTTTCAAATCTTCTCATTAAGGAACTTCATCTGAAACACTCTGGCCTACCAATAACAGGGTTTTTTTATCTCTTACTGTTTGTTTCCTTTGTTCCAGAACTGAGCACAGTCACATTACCTTGTTTTACAGCAGACATAGATGCCCAGGTGCCAGCTGTAAAACATCTCAGTTTGGTGTAGACAGACTATTTATGAGCACCAGATATGAGGAACTTCATTTCCTCAGTATCTTTATCAGGTCAGTTCCCTTCATCTCAAACAGGGTATAGTAAGAACTAGAGATAATCATAAGAAGGGTGACAGGAAAGCCTGTAAGTGATATATTTAAGTCTATAAATTCATGCATTGCAAGCATAAAGAAGAATACAGGGCAGTTTTTAATTCTTTCTTCAAATTAAAGAATCTCTCTAAATCCCATGCTGTTCCTTGCCAGACAGGTAAGAGTCTTAACAGACTCTTGGTCTGAACTGCTATATCCTTGTGGTCTGAGTAACCAGAAGCTCCCTGACAAGGGTTGTTTGGGATGCTTCCTTCAGTACTGTCTACCTGTGGCACCATTTTGGCTCTGTTCATACGAAAACAAACATAAAACTGTGAAAACTGTTCTAGACAGACATCATTCGTTCTCTGTACACAGTGAACAAAATGTGTTCTTCACACCTATAAAACATTTTTGAATTGCACTGCAAAAAGCACAAATATACATGTTCATCTCAATCAAATTCAAATTTGAATTTCTGTATCAATCAATGACACAAGGTTAACTAGCAGATAAAATTGTCCTTGTAAAACAGATGCAACTCTACGAAACAAAATACTAAGTGATAGAATGCAGGCAACTTCCAGCTGAGTGGGAGAATAAGTGTAGGTAGGGTGTCAGGCTTTATAAAGAAAAGAATAAAATCCCATGTCTTAGACTGATTACATAAAAGAACTTGTGTAACTGTAGAACAAAGTTGGCTGTGTAAAACTGAAAGTTACTTACAGACTGTGTGTCAATCAGACCATTTTTCATAGCTGACAGTTCCTAAAGGATTAGAAAGAAGAAAAAAAAAAAAGTATTTTTATTCTAGTATCACAGACTGAGTTTGTTAGATTAAAATGTTTCCCTTCAGATTCCAACAGCTACATAGACTTCTGATGGGCTTGACTGATCCTTCTGAATACAGAAATTACTTGGTCACCTTGTAACACAGAAAAATTTTNGAGAAAACTAAACTTGGATAGTTGCTTAAAGTAAAAGGTTAAAAAAGATACTATATGAAGACTTCCTAAATGTAAAAGGGTGTATAATGGCAGCAACTTTAGAAGTCATGGCTCATCCACGTTGTAATGATGTAAGAATGAAATCCATTCCAGGCAATGTGTTAGCAGCAGGGAGGGGCAGAGAATGCTCTTCTGAAGCAGGCTTTGATTCATATGAAAACTTATATATTCCTCTTTTCAGGCCTGTAGAGAGTGGCAGACACATTAGCTACATTTTCTTCTGTGGAGCTTTATAGTGAAGGAGATTTTCATCACAATTTTGGACAAGGCTATACTTTTTCTCTAGTAATAAAAATCTTCAGTGTCAGTCAAGTACTGTACTTAAAGAGTATATTCTATTGACTGACAGCTTTTAAATCAATACTAAATTGCCCAAGGAGCTACTAAGACATCAAACCTCATTGGGAGGCATCAAATCTCATAGTTAAGAATGCCATTTAGCAACTCCAGGGGGTTACCTTGTTCTTACTACTTAAAAAGAATAAGAAAGCACTGCCACAGCACTATTGCACAAAATCATTTTCTAGGTCCATTTAATCCTCTTTCCTTTTTAGCTTCCCAGCTTCACTGGCCTCTTCACTTTAGATTGTTTTTCATGCCTTTAATTGCTGTAAGCAGTAGTAATAGCTATCATGACAGACAGAGTGGCTGAGAATGTGATTTAGAGTGATTAATATATTTTCTGTGTAATCACATAGCTGGCAGTAAAATGAACTATATTTTACTCCCGATTACAACAATAAACCAAAATTAAGCCCTTGGACTGAAATAACCATTGATCTTCATAGGGGGATGCATCAATGTGTCACTGAATTTGCATGAGTACTATAGTGTTTGACCCACTGGTTTGCAGAGTTACTATATTTCTCAAAGCACTCTGTTGATCTTGACCTCTATTTTGACATTTGACAATGGCATTGATTTTTTTTACATTTCTTTCCCTCTGGCTAATTCAATTTTAGCTANTCTTCTCATTAAGGAACTTCATCTGAAACACTCTGGCCTACCAATAACAGGGTTTTTTTATCTCTTACTGTTTGTTTCCTTTGTTCCAGAACTGAGCACAGTCACATTACCTTGTTTTACAGCAGACATAGATGCCCAGGTGCCAGCTGTAAAACATCTCAGTTTGGTGTAGACAGACTATTTATGAGCACCAGATATGAGGAACTTCATTTCCTCAGTATCTTTATCAGGTCAGTTCCCTTCATCTCAAACAGGGTATAGTAAGAACTAGAGATAATCATAAGAAGGGTGACAGGAAAGCCTGTAAGTGATATATTTAAGTCTATAAATTCATGCATTGCAAGCATAAAGAAGAATACAGGGCAGTTTTTAATTCTTTCTTCAAATTAAAGAATCTCTCTAAATCCCATGCTGTTCCTTGCCAGACAGGTAAGAGTCTTAACAGACTCTTGGTCTGAACTGCTATATCCTTGTGGTCTGAGTAACCAGAAGCTCCCTGACAAGGGTTGTTTGGGATGCTTCCTTCAGTACTGTCTACCTGTGGCACCATTTTGGCTCTGTTCATACGAAAACAAACATAAAACTGTGAAAACTGTTCTAGACAGACATCATTCGTTCTCTGTACACAGTGAACAAAATGTGTTCTTCACACCTATAAAACATTTTTGAATTGCACTGCAAAAAACATTTTGAAGCCAAATCAATGAATTTTATTCTTCTGTTGATACTTGTGTGCACTGATAGATGATTTTATTCTGTCTGGATTTCTGTACACTCTTAAACTTGAAGTCTAATTCTAACTGCTATAGGAAGACTTAACTGTGCTGCTTTCCTTTTATCCTGTTTGCAAAAAAAACTATTGAACACTAGACACTGGACCCAAAAACTTGTTTTTCATGTCCAGTGAATTATTGTTAGTTGCTCTCTATTAGCTTTTCCTCCTCGTTTCCACTGCAGTCATAGCAGATTGACTAAAAATACCTTTCCTACTACCTGTGTAAGGCTGAAGAGTAGACCTCTTGCTGGAGGTAATGAGCCTATAGCAGGTACAAAAGGACTTGTGGGTGGATCTTGCTGTAAGAATAGGATTTTTACTTTGCATATTGACATTAATCAGAAGAGTTTCAACTGCATGTTGCAGAACTGCAGTGTCTGTTCTCAGGGAAACTGTTTTTGATCAAAATGCAGTGGGTGTCTTGTAGGAACACCTGAAGTGCACAATGGGAGTACAGTCTTGAGGCATGAAATAATAAGGATAGACTTCCTAAATTCTGTCAGGTCTTATTTTATAAAGAATACAAAGGCAGCTGTCAGATTTCAGGGTTTTCTTTCCTATTTCTGCCTGTCCTCCTCTGAAAGGAGGAAAAGTAACTAGTATTCGTTATTTGATTTGCTTCACAGCCATTATTGATTTTGGAAGTTTGATAAATATGTGAGTTAATGGTTATTCTGTTGCTTTTTCAAGTGAAGCAAGACTTGCCAGAGGTTTGCCTTGGTACACAGCAAATCTGATAGAGTTAATCTGTGTGTTGATTCTGGTCTACTCTGGAAGCTGAAAAACACCAGCTGCAGCTTCATTTTGAATTTTTTTTTCTCTTTTCCTACTGATTCCAATAAACACTCTAAAGAACTGTAAAGGGGGAAAAATAATTAAGAATATTTGAGACACTACTTTCTGATGCTTTCAAGCTTTTCAAAATGGAGTTTTATTTCATGTATCTGATATGCTTTAGCTACCCTGCCTCTTTTGATATAAAACTTACTTTGTCTTGTGATTACTGACAATCTACAGGAAACAGTACGAGTGTTGGAGTGAGCACGAGTCAATGTTTTGGAAGGAAAATTAATCTTTCCTCATATTTGGAATTATAACTTAGTTTTTTCTTAATAAATAAACCAAAAAAACCTACCCAAACAAAAACCTCAGCTCTCAACATACAGACCAAGAACACAACAATCTGAAAATATTGAATACAAGAACCATTGGGACCGCACAGCAGACATTCAGTTTAAGATACCAAATCAGTAGTAGCCACTTGTTTTCCATATGAATTATCAAATGTAAGATTTGTTTTCCAGTCATCTTTACTAATACCATTGTTAGAGAACACTAAGAATCAACGTTTTGTTGCTNAGAGTTACTATATTTCTCAAAGCACTCTGTTGATCTTGACCTCTATTTTGACATTTGACAATGGCATTGATTTTTTTTACATTTCTTTCCCTCTGGCTAATTCAATTTTAGCTAAAATTCAACTTCATTTGCTGTCACTAATTGATAACATTTTGTTAAATAGCATGGTTCTTCTCTATTGTATGCATTTAGAGAATGAGTTCTGTCTCTCCGCCCTTAGTGTGATTGGCATCCATTCTGTTTTTAGCTGAAAACAGTGTGATTCTTCTTTTTACCTCTTCCTTTATTTTTGAATCCATGACAAATAAGTATCAATATACTAGTTGGTCAGTTCAAATAGCTATTAATTGTATCAGTATCACTATTATAACCATTAAATTAAATAATAAATACCAGTGTATCAGATCCAACAGATTAGACAATAAATATTTTTACTACACAGGGATGCCTGCACATCTATTTACTATACATTCTTTCAGACCAGCCTATGGTAAGCAATAACCAGCTCTTCTGATCAATATATGCATTCATGTATATGTGTGTGATATGCTGAAGAAGAAATTAAATGTTGTCTTTTATCTCTCTTTGATTCTCTAACTCCACTCTTTTTCTAAATCTGCAGAACATCCAACCATTTTAAGACATTCAGAGTACCCCCCGATCATCTGGACCTCATTTGTAAAGCATGAGCACTGTAAGGTATTGTGTTACTCTTGCTCCTGACATAGATTGAACATAATCTAACAGTTTGTTATTCACATCATCGAAAGAAAGTTCAAAGCCAAAAATTCAGATGTAAAACTCCACATTATTATATATTTATTTTCTCATTGAAAGAAATGGATTATCAGATTCTAGCTTGAACATAGTTGCAATTACATTTTGTGCTAGATTTTAACTTTCCCAAAACCTCCATATCACAGTGAAAACGTTTCTCATTCATTGTTATTTAAAAAAAAAGATAAAAAATTATTTATTACTGTAAATAAAACATAAGTGAAAAAAAATTCTCAGTAGAAACCATCTATGCTTCCAATACAAAATAAATGTAACTGCAAGATTTCATAAAAAAAAAAACCAACAAACAAACATGACAGGCATTGAGCTGAATTTGCGAGGCCTTAGGACTAAGGCTTGTCGGGCCTAAGTATTTTTTTACTTAATCTGGTCATTTGGTTTAGGCATAACAGCAATTTTTTTAGCTGACCAGGTGGCTATAGCTAATTTGTTTATCTTTGAATGGTACTGCCATGGTTTTACAAGTCTATTGGGTAAAAACAGAGCTGGGGTGTCAGCACAAGCCTTGAGCAGGCCCCAAAACCAGAGACAGATCTGGTTTAGGCTAAACACAAGTAAAAACCATCATTTAAAATAAACTGAGAGTAACATGAAGCCACAGACCAACAAAGATAACACAAGGTGTGAAAGCATGTCAGCAGAGATAAAAATAATGCTGAGTGGATTTTAGAAAAATTATGAAAAAATTAAGAAGTACCAGCATTGCTTTCCTCCAGTGAAGGGAGCCAGAGGTTGACTTCTCACCATAACACCACAACCACCATGGGAAAGAAATGATCTATCTTAAGATCCAGAAACATAGGTGAGGAGTGAGCACACCAGGCAAAGGAGAACTAAGTGCACATATAACAATTCTAAGTCTATTATCAGTACTGAAACTTTTTTTCCATAGAAATATTCTTCCTTTTCCTGCAATAATTAGATCTGGACAACAGATATTAGTCTAAGATTTCAGTTATATCATTAATAATTCCTGGCTTTAACTACAAAATGTTTTCACTCAGCCCATAAAAAAACGACTGTGAATTTTACATCTTGACAAAGAGATCAGAATAAAGAGAAGAAAAAGGAAAAAAAACCTTATGAAAATTATTCTTTAAACTTCAAACCTTGAAACTCTGAGTTCAGAAGTTTTGGATCTAGATTTAAGGAGTGAAAAATTTTGACAGCCATTGCCACACACCTAGGATGGGTTTGACTCCCTTGTACTGGAAAAAAGTTGCAACAGGCTACATTAACTTAGCAGCACATTAACCTGCAGCACATACGTCCCCACAGGATATATTTAAATTAGTTCTGCTGGAATTTGTTTTAATGAACTATTCATAAAATGTTATGAACAGCTTTCATAATTGCCTAGAATTTCTGCTGAAAAAATGTACATCAGTAGATTCAAAGGACTACCTGGACTTTTCCAGTCTGTCAATATCTGTCAGTTACTGCCTAGAGGGATACCTAAAAGGAAGAGCAGGTAGATGAAGAATGTAAAAAACTATCTGCCAGGTGGGGTAGAATTTATGCTATTATTCTGTCTTTGTTCCCTTCCTTTCTATATATGTTTATCTGTCTGTGCATTTTTTTTTTTTGCAATAATTGCCATAGCAATAAAAAACAGATGTACATGAGTGTTCAGTCTAATGAAGCTGTGAAAAGATCATATTTTTGTACTATCTATTTCCGATTCCTACAAAAAGAAACAGGGTATTAATGTCAAAATAAATGTTATTTCATTTAATAGACTAAAAGACAACCACATTCCTGAATTCCAGCTGCTTGGAATACAGCTTGTTAGCACAATATATTAAGATAAAAGTAATCAGAATAATTATCAGATCTGCATGGTATTTCCTAAGACACTGGTATCCATTAAGATTTATATTGCTGGAGTTCCACTCACCTTTCTCCCTTATTCCTTTTCCCTGTGGGGAGGGAAGGGGGTTAAAAGAGAGCATCTGTTATCAGTCTAGGGGCTTCCCTGAACCTAAACCATGACAGGGGTTAAGTACAGTCTGTTCAAAACTTTACCTGTTTATACTGCAATAATTCTCCCTAAATTATACCCTAAAAGAAGAACAGAGTATTAAAGTAAATATAGTGGTTGGATAGGATTAGACCCATTTGGCATCAAATTAACCAAACAAATCCAAACAAAGTCTAAACCCAAAGAAGTAAAAATTGTATTATCTTTCTTGATTTTTATACTGAGAAAAGTTCTGATTGCACTTACTCTAATAGACAACATCACTCATCACTCTCTGTTTTATACAGCCATGAAAGGCACTGTTGAATTATATTTGAAGGGGATGTAAGTAGCAAGCTTAAAAAATGTGGTTACATGGGTCTTTCAGTGTTACCCAAAACTTCTAAGAGATGTTTTTTCCTGAGCATATTATTAATATACTCATAATGATATATAACTGAATAATCTTTGTAGAAGAAACATGTATGCTGTTTGAGTAAAAAAAAAAAAAATCACATTCCTGCTTCCAGCAGCATGTTCCCTCATGGGATATGAATGCTAGCATAGAAAATTCCAAAAGGGATTCTGCTGTTCTTCACAACTTTATATTTTACTATAAGAATGAAAGTAAACCCAGTGGATGCTGTGACAGCAAAGGAAGACTTCAAAACTCAAATGATAAAGTGCTACCTAGAGAGACATTTGTCTGAGAAAGTAAAGGGCTAGATGCCATAATTCTGGGCTGTGAAATATCCTGTTTATTTCATATGGTGCAGAAACTGAGAAAGGAATTTTACAGTTTAGCATTATTAACTGTTTCACTCAAAGCACACAATAAAGGAAAAGGCTCAAACTAGGAAGATTATGACTCAGTGTTTGTGTTGGTGAGGGAGGCATGAAATGTAGAGGAGGTATATGTGAAAATGTGTAAATTAAGATGTCTAAGCTTGCAACACAGCAAGTGGGAGTTTTATTGGCTCCCTTCACTGTAATACAGACATAACAATATCTCCTTTTAAAAATAGGATATGCAGATGGATTTCTGTAAGGATTAGGTATGAGATAATAAGGAATATAAAATACTAAATATGCTTCTACCCCAAGTATAGTGGAAATTATTTTGAAAACAACTTTTGAAACTGTTTAAATTAAAACAAAAGCAATAAAGCCACAGAATCATAGAATGTTTAGGGCTGGAAGGGAGCTCCAAAGGTCATGTAGTGCAGCCCCCTGCAGGGAGCAGGGACACCCTCAACTAGCCCAGGCTGCTCAGAGCTTTGGCCAACCTCCCCTGCAATAGCTCCAGGGATGGGGCCTCAACCACCTCCCTGGGGAGCCTGTGCCACTGTTCTACAGCCCTTCCAATTAAAAATAAGAACACATTAATGAGCCATCTAAGCAACAGCTGAGCAACCTACTGCCAGCTGTTGGTGATCCATTTAAAGAGATATTTTAATTCTGGTGATATAAAAAACAGATACCAACAAGTAGCTGTGCTTTGCTGTATTATGAGTGATAGATATAACTGAGCTACCATGCATAGAGTCAAGGTGCTTTAATATACTTACAAATTAAATATTCAATTTCATGTTTATTTATGTAATTACTTAGCTATATTTATAAAGATTGTCTTAATCCATTTCTATTAAGTATCTTGGACTTCAGAAGTGATCTTTATGCCATTTCTATGCTTTATTAAGCTCTATTTCAAGCGTGGTGTTCTTACTAGAGCAGAGATGTTGTTCAGCAGTGTTGGGTATGAAGCACATAAATGCTGGGTGCACTAAAGAGCACAAGGTGCATTTCATTGATACAGTATGTTGAAGACTTTAGCTGCAAGAAAAATCCTCCAAGCCCTCTGCCCATTTCATCTTCTGCTCTCCCAGGACCTGATGTCATGAGGAAGCAGTGTCCATCCAAAACTATCACTACATGTGTTCCCCTCATTGGGCCAGCTGAGTGTGAGGCTGTGGTTTATGCTGTCAAAACTTGTGTGTGTGAGCAGCTGCCAGATTTCCAGAGAGTTGATGCACAGAGGGAAAGTGCTAGTGCTCAAACTGTCGACACCTCTCTCTCTGAGCAGATGCCAGGTCTCGGCAGAGCTACAATACAATGGAAAAATGCTTCAGCTGTCAACACCCTCAATGGCAGCAGATGCTGGGATTTGGCAGAGTTAAGAGAGGATACAGTATTAGCACCCAGCCTGCAAGGAAAGTCTGGGTTTGCCAAAATTTATACTGAGGAATGATGCAGCATAGGGTCTCTGCACTGACCATCATCTCAGCTAGCTAAGAGTAGATGGCAGGAGTATTTGGAACCCTCCTCTAAAAATTAAGTCAGTGTAAATTGGGAGAACAACAAACACAAAACAAAACAAGCAAAGAGCCAAATCTGTTTTCCTACCATTTAACCTAATTTCTGTTAGCAAAGGGTTGCTAAAAAATCAACATGTGTATCATTGTGGCTTGCAATGGTGAGAAAGAACATGCTTAAGTAAAAGAACTAAAAGACAAAAACCTCTACAATCAGATATGAGGGTGTCACAAATGGGTGATTTAGATGACTTAAAGAATCATTGCCAAAAGTATCACAAAAGTGTTTATATCGAAGTATGATGCTATAGAAGTGTGATTTAAAGTTCAACGGCAAGGTTCACTTTATTATTTACTTCACAAAGAATATAAAAATGATTCAAAATTACCAAGGGAGGATCATTTACCAAGACAAAATTGCAGTTAACAATATAGAATTGAGACTTCTCATAGCCTCACCTTTCTGTATTCCTTAATAAATGAGCCTTGGAAAGCTACCTGCTCCTCCTATGTCAGTGACATTACAGATGCTCCAAGCTCATGTGCACCAGTGCTCAGTCTCACTCTGATCCATTAGGGATTGGATGATTTTGATGAGCTGTTTAAGACCTCTGTGTAACTCCATCTATACAGAATAAATATACTCTCAAGAAATAATGTTTTTAACATTATTAGTTTGCATATTTATACTTACAGATTTAAATGGACTTTTTGAAAAGAAGGTTAATTTTTTCTTTTTTCCTCTTGGCATGTGCAAAGTGACATCTGATATGCAATCTTTTCCTATCAGGCTGAGCTCAGAGCTCTGTTAGGAATTTCAGCTACTGATTAAATCTTCCATTTTAATGAATCTTTTTCTGTTGTCAGTTGTAGATAAGAAGTTGAATCAAACCTTAAACCTGAAGAATACCACTTGGAGACATGAATCCCCTAGACAAACAGATTTTTTCCTCTTTTTTTTTTTTTTTTTTTTCAACAATATAAGGGATAATAGAAATAAAGGATAATTTTGGATGGTGTATCAGGGCCAGTTTGTTGAATACCCACCAGTCACTAAAATAAGAGTATCCAGTAACTTAGGAAACTTAAGAAAGAGTAAAATCTTCCTGTCAGAGTATATGGGAAGCAGGTAAAAATGGCATCCAAATGAAAAGTGGGTAAAGCTATGTTTTTTCTCCAGTACACCAGTTATGTCACTATGTCTTACGCCAGAGTCAGGTCAGAGCATAATCAGCAAACTTCAGCTGCATCCATACTGTATAATTTCTACTTATTATTTGCTGACCTTAGGCAACTGGAGCCAGCATAGTCTAACTCTTCAGTCACTCCTAACTTTCTGAGAATAACTCATCAGTCTGAAATTGTCAAAATTTATCTCCATTCATCAGTAAACAAGGATCTGTTTAACGGAAAAATAATGAAAAATGAAATGTGATATAACCTTCTGGGGCTTTCTTTTACAGGAGTGGCTAATTAATATAATCAAGCCATTCAGGATGAGAATGCCAAAGGTAATAGAAAAAAAAAGGTACTATAAAAAAAGATGGTAAATCATTACATAATTTAAATCCTAAGGCCTCAGTTAAAGCAATAAAAGTATTAATGCCTCTGTTGACATTGATGCCTTTAGATAAAGCCTATCAACAATAGTATTTAATTAATCTCCACTAATGCAAGATAATGCATCCAGATAGTAAAATATCCAGACACTTAACAGTATTTCCGAGTATAGTAATTTTTCTTTACATACAGCAAACTGCTTGTCCAAACACTCAGCATAATTCAGTAATTAACCATACTATAAATGTTTGAACTTTTATTACCCTGCTCATAGAATTCTGTGAATTCATGTGTTGAATCATCTACATAAAATTTATAAACGTTTAACAAATTGCATGCAAAGATTATTAAGATACAACATAGCCACCAGGTCAATAATCTAATTAAAAGTTAATTTAAAGTTAAGCAAAAATGCAAGGTTAGCATTAGAAATTGACTTGCTTTACAGGAAGTGATGAGAGGAGAAAAGAAAAAAGNGTGATATAACCTTCTGGGGCTTTCTTTTACAGGAGTGGCTAATTAATATAATCAAGCCATTCAGGATGAGAATGCCAAAGGTAATAGAAAAAAAAAGGTACTATAAAAAAAGATGGTAAATCATTACATAATTTAAATCCTAAGGCCTCAGTTAAAGCAATAAAAGTATTAATGCCTCTGTTGACATTGATGCCTTTAGATAAAGCCTATCAACAATAGTATTTAATTAATCTCCACTAATGCAAGATAATGCATCCAGATAGTAAAATATCCAGACACTTAACAGTATTTCCGAGTATAGTAATTTTTCTTTACATACAGCAAACTGCTTGTCCAAACACTCAGCATAATTCAGTAATTAACCATACTATAAATGTTTGAACTTTTATTACCCTGCTCATAGAATTCTGTGAATTCATGTGTTGAATCATCTACATAAAATTTATAAACGTTTAACAAATTGCATGCAAAGATTATTAAGATACAACATAGCCACCAGGTCAATAATCTAATTAAAAGTTAATTTAAAGTTAAGCAAAAATGCAAGGTTAGCATTAGAAATTGACTTGCTTTACAGGAAGTGATGAGAGGAGAAAAGAAAAAAGGAATTGTAAGAAACCTGCATAACCTTACCTACAAAGTTTCAGATCAAATGTTTGCCAAGCATAGTTTTTCAGATAATTAACATTGCAGATAATTTCTCTGTTAGAGAAAAAAATAAATAAAATTTCTATGCTATATGTAGATGGTACTTCACACTTCAGAATTACTTGCTTTCTGAGGAATCTAATTAATCTTCACAACATTGCTGTGAAGTAAATCAGCATTATTATCACCATCTGATGGATAAAGAAAGGGGTAGGTGATAGGCCTGGTGTGACCAGATTGCAGGTGATTCAGTCAACATCATAGAGGAATTGTAAATTACTTAGAAACATGAGGGGGAAATCATTATTAAGAGAATTGGAATACCAATTGGATTAACTCAGATTTAAATTATACTGATTTAAACCAGATCTATCCTATTTATGTTATAAATATAAACATAAAATTAGTTGTACATCTTGTTTAGCACAACAGACTTTTCACCCTAAGAAATGTAAATTTTCTTGAAAAACAAGTTAATTCTTTTATTAAGTGCCTGTTCTGCAAAGCATGCAGCAAAATTTTGTAAATTAGCATAATCTGTGTAATACTTCATACTTGAAAACTTAACTTTAGAGACCACTTTCCCATATAATGGTGGAAAAAAAAAAAAGTTAAAAAAATAAAATTGTGAAACCAAACCCAAGATTCTCTGCTCGATTGTTAGATCAAATCCAAGATCTCATACTGGTTCACTATCAAAATGTAGTGGTAACAGAAGAGAATTAAGGTATATTCTCTATCTGTACCTGTCTCATTTCATTTAGAAGCAGACTGACTCAGTAACATTTAGTCCTGGTTTCACAGCCCTGGACAAACTTTCCTATTTATACTAGAATTTACAGATGTAAACACAGAGATATGGAGTTACACTAAGTTAAAACAAATGACTCAAAGACTCCAACTAAATTAGTAATAAAAAACAGAATTGAGACTCCTGAATTCTTTACCATTGCTCTAATCAATAAAGAGATTTTTTTTTCTCCTTCTTTACAATTTATATCATGTTGCATTTTCTGAGTCTATGGGTGAGGGGAAGAGAGAAAGATGATCCAAAGTCTCTTTCTTTGGAATATTTCTGTTGATGTTAGTTCAGAACAGAAAGAGAAATAACAAAAACTGTGACTTGTTCTTTCCACATCACTGAAAGTAAATGCTAGATCCTTCCTTCTCTTAGACATATATAGTTCCCACTTGAACATTTAACTCAGCTACAAGTCATATTT
Organism: Ceyx cyanopectus; assembly: GCA_013401355.1. NCBI lineage: Eukaryota > Metazoa > Chordata > Aves > Coraciiformes > Alcedinidae > Ceyx > Ceyx cyanopectus. The sequence goes on from VYZU01032429.1 coordinate 21,886, forward strand.
CTTTTAAAAAGAAACTCTCCAGACAGTTTTATATCAGAATAAATTGTCTGCATTGATGTACTTGTTGTCAGTTCAATGACTAATTGTGAATTTAAAAGGCTGCAGAGCTCAGTGTCATCTTAAAATCCAAGCATCCTTTCTCTATCTGATTAGTCCATGCCAAGGGGCAATGAGCAGTGAGTGGGAAGAACAGGGTTCCACTGAACAGTGTCTCTGGGGTTCCAAAGCCCTTTTTTTTTTTTTTTTGACAGGCAGTGTTTTTCTTAGAATCTGAATAATTTCATTCTTGAGAAAATATGTTCTGATTATTGTAAACGATCAGGTGTTCTTTTTGTTTTCCCCTGTTCCAGCCAAGTGCCACACAATCCTGAGGCACACTTCTGACACACTGTTAGACAATAAAAGGCTGTATAAAATCAGGACTATTCAGTGCAGAGTAATTGCATAAATTGAGTTTCAGATCTGTAAACCTGATAGTCATGTCTGTTGTTTTCTCTGCCTAACCTCCTAGATGGTGAGATATGAGACTTGAATAATAATCTCAGAAGCAGTCTTTGCAAACTAGTGAGACAGAAATTCTCATCATGTGCTTTTTCTCTTTTTTTACTATGTATGTTTGCCTGAGATGTTGGTTGGTGTTTGGGGTTGTTTTGGGGTTTTTTTTTGAGGCTTTTTTCATGTTAAGAAATGCCCAACACCAAAATTTTATTCTTATTTCAACAACTCTTAAGTGTGAAAGGATGAATTGATTCTGAGTGTATCATGGCTGTATCATGTCATGGTGTGCAGTGCCATGCAGTGACAAACCTGTGTCTGCTGTTCAGTCGCTGTGGCAGCAGCTCACGGTGGGACGGCTTCTCAGACTCCCCACGTGCAGCTCCATCTGACACACTCAACACACTCAACACTCTTTCCCTTGGCCATGCTTCAAGAGGGACATGCAAAATAATGGAGTCAACTACATCACTATTTCTCAACATTTAGATCAGAAACTTTTCATCTCACTCTTTATGTCTGGATATATTTATTTTTTTTCTGATTCCTGTGTATTTGATCATTATTTAATTTTTACCAAATTTCCCAGTACCCTAAAGTTTTATTAAACTTTCATGGTCAACTACTACTCCAAACTTATATATATACTGTATTTTGTGTCTTTCAATTCACATTCATTTCAATCACGAAAAAAAGAAGTTAAAAAGTTAATAAGATGAGCATGTTTCTTACAATAATATAATGGGTTGTTCTTGTCTAGATGGCAGGTGGCCACCAAAGCTGCTCTGTCACTACCCTCCTCAGCTGGACAAGGAAGAGAAAATATAATGAAAGGCTCGTGGTTCAAGGTAAGGACAGGGAGAGATCACTCGGCAATTACTATCATGGGCAAAACAGACTTGATTTGGAAAAATTAATTTATTACCAATCGAATCAGAGTAGGGTAATGAGAAATAAAACCAATAAAATAATAAATAATAATAAATAATAATAATAATAAATAATAAAAAAATAAATAAAATATAAATAAATAATAAAAACCTTTAACTTTTTACTGCCTTCAGTGCAGTTTTTTGTATATAGCAATTCAAGTTGGAAAAATCCAAGTCTTCAGATTATACTCACTAAACAGATGAATTTATTTGTTTACAATTATTTGGGTAACAAAGAAACACACTTTTGTACTGTACTTTTAATAAATCTCATGTGTAAGTTATATTACCAGCATGATCTTTTCCTACTTACTCCAAGCCAAAGTAAAGTTTTATGTAAGGAGTGTGGACTAATCACACTTAGTTAATATTTTCAGGATACTTTCTGTAGATAATTTTTTATAACCAACTTTCTGATTATGAAAACAAGAGTAATTCATCCTATTTAAAATGCTGATAAAATAATTTATTTTTTTGGTATCATAGAATATGATATATGGTATGACATGTGCAATACACTTTTTTCCACAAAGGAATTGCACATGAAGAAAAAATGAAATGTTATCATTTCATGGCATTGTAAGATCTTAATTCATGATAGCAATTATTTGTATAATGTGCTGCTGATAGAAAGTATACCTCTGTATACTTGAGGAAGCTGTGAAGATGTTAAACAGCTGCAGCTCTCAGGGATTTCTGCTAAAGGAAGAATATCACAGAGGTTTATCTAATGTGTTCTTCCTGTCATTGTTTTGGGAGGGAGAAGTGCTGTGAAGACAGTTAAATTACTCTTCATATGTAAAAGCTTGATTATAAAAGAATTACCAACTGCTTTTAAGGCTTTTTAGTCTACTGGTGAGTATGATTAATGTGGGTTATGGACAGTTAGAGAGTTTTAAATAAATATCTACTCTAAGCTCTTCTGATTTGCTTCCTCCTTCAATCTCTCTCCTTCCTAACACTTCTAACATATTGGGAGTTTTTGTGGTCTTATTCTGTTTTAATCCATGCAGATTCAGGCCTCTGGGCCAAGCACTGGCTTGTTCTTTCTATACTCTTTTTATTATCAATCTGTGTCTCAGACATATCCAAGGATTCACCAGTTTTACTATGATACCAATGAATTTTCTAAAAAAATTCCTAATTCAAATGTTAGACTTTTTAAATTTCCAACGGTGAATAAAGAAAGTTATATACTGAAGAATTATAGTTGCAAACGTAAAGTGTATTTTTCTCATCAATGTGTCATCATTTTAGGAGTGGAACACAATGAACGTAAATTTATTTGAAAAATGCATGTATCATTCAGTTTCTAGATTCAGTATCATATGTGTTTTGATTTGTCCCTATGTATTGAGACTACTCACATATGACATTTATATTAATTGTCCTAATTAGGTTTCATGGCTCTTAGGACTAGCATATGTGAACATTGAATAAGTAGTTCTGTAAATCCTAGAACATATAAGACTTAATTCCTTCACTTTGTTGGTTAGAGTGAGGTAAGTATGTTTAGACAATTTCTAGATGGTAATAAAAGTCACAATATATTTTTTTCTTGCCGTTGTCATGCTGCAGTTCATTAATAATTTCTTCTGTTATTTACTTTCTTGAATAATAATGTCACAGCAATGCACACTTTATAACTTGATGGTAGTTGAAGAAACTAGAAAACATGAACCTTAGTGTGGATGGAGTTATTAAGGTCACTTTAAGTATATTTAAATTATCTGTTCACAATCTACTCATAGTTCAGGAATGACAGTTAAACCATAGAAAAGGAGTGCCTGAGGCAGACTAAATTCAGATAAGTTTTTGAAACAAAAGTTTGCATTTCTGCTTAAAGTCACCAGGTAGAAGTGTAAAATAACTCAGTAATTAACACTGTAAAAAATAACCATCTCTAAGGGTCTTTTTTTAAAAAAAATTTTCCAGAAATATTCCTGCACAGATTAAATTTCTTCCCCCATCATCTTCACCTTCTTTCAAGAAGTTAAAGTAAAAATTCCTACTGAACCCTTAGGGCTTAATTCACCTGAAAAGTATCTGTGACCTTCTGTACTGAGCAAGGCTATAAAGAAGCAGCAGGTGGTGTCTCCAGAGCAGTTTGACCTTCTCAGCTGCAAGGTTACTCCTGTTGCATACCATCAGGTCACATATACCCCAAAATGTAAGATTTAAAAAGAAGTTAACAAATACTGTTCATACTAAGATACAGTTTATACGTATATAAATATATAGAATTTGTCCTACATAATTAAATAGACATTTAAATATTATAACAGCTCTTATGAATATATGTATTTGCAGTGTGAGTAGGCTAGACTGGATAAGTGACAAAGTACAACATCATCATGACCCAAACATTCACAAATTTGATCTTTATCTGCCAGAGAATTCATAAAACTCCGTTGTTTTCCATTTAAATGATTGGAAGTTACAAGAAAAGGTCTTTTTTAACTGTTGGAAGGGTGATTTTAAGTAAGAGAGGGAGAAAAAAGGGCTTTTCATACTAGATGCAGAGGATCCCCGAGGGAGCCCACAGCACAATGACAGCAAGTTTGATATATCTAATAGGTAAGTACCACCATTTCATTATTCATGTTGTGTGACTATAATGTCTCTGCTTTATATTTAAAAGCTAATTTTATCTTGTTTTGAAATTTCAGAATTAGCAAAATGTTTGGTCCCCAGATATGATTAATGTTTAACTCAAATGACAGAGAACAAAGTAGTGTGAATCTTAATAGGATGGCAAACAATGTAACTGTAGTAATATGAAATGGTTTGATATAATGCTTAATTAAAAAAAAAAGCTTGAACTAATAATATATCCTGAAAGTTACCTATAAAGGTAATAATAATCTAGCCTGTTTTACCTATAAAGGTAATAATAATATAGCCTGAAACTTACCTATAAAGGTAATAATAATCTAGCCTGTTTTAGCTATAAAGTCTAGAGCAGATGCATCATTATAGATGGAAATGTGGAGTATTAACCTCATCATAAAATGGTGGAGTACTGAGCACTGCACAGCACAGGTTGAGTTTGACATATGAAGCTCCTTTTGGAGCTTGATGATAGTTTCTATTTTTAGTGCTAGGATTTAAGCACCTACTTTGCTCGCTCATAATTTCAGCATCTGTGGCAGGTTTCCTGTGCTTTGCCATTCAGGAAAAGGTGCTAGCAGCACTCTGGCTGCTTCATTTATCACTGCATTTTGAACTGATTGTTTCAAAGATGCAGCCTACACTGGGTTCAGTAGGTAATTTTATGCATTGTCTGAAATGCCTTGCTTCATGGTAATAATAAAATCTTTTTCTAAGATATTTATCAAAGTCTAAGTAATAAACCAGTTTGGAGTAGGCTTCAGCCTGTAAATTAAAATACATTCATTTTTTTTCAAGAGGGACTGAAAAGGCTATATAGCATTCCTCTAAGGAGAATCTCAGTCATTAGAGCAGAAGTCAGTATTTCTAAACTGCAGAGGAGAAATTTGTGCACTACAGCACTGACAGATAATAAAATTCCTAATATGATCCCTCTTCATAAAAATAAAGGATTTTCTTATTACTTAATTGACTTTGTTGTCTTTTTCAGCTTCTCTAGAGGCTGATTTTTAAACCTTGAAAGTTTGCCTTCAGGCTGCTGCAGAGGAGACTGATTTTTGTCTATTATACACCATAGAAAAATACATATTTTCTTGAAATGTATAATGCAGCATTTTGTGCTAAGGTGAACATTTAGAAATATAATATCAATAATGGTCCGAAGTGGGAGTATTTTGCTGCCAGGAAGGTTTTGGATATGGAAATTTAAATTCATTAACCTTGAAAAAATCTATTTGAAAGTCTGTCATTAGTGTCACAAGCCAGTCATTATAATTTTCANTTTCCTCTGGAAAATGCTATCATCTTCACCTTCTTTCAAGAAGTTAAAGTAAAAATTCCTACTGAACCCTTAGGGCTTAATTCACCTGAAAAGTATCCGTGACCTTCTGTACTGAGCAAGGCTATAAAGAAGCAGCAGGTGGTGTCTCCAGAGCAGTTTGACCTTCTCAGCTGCAAGGTTACTCCTGTTGCATACCATCAGGTCACATATACCCCAAAATGTAAGATTTAAAAAGAAGTTAACAAATACTGTTCATACTAAGATACAGTTTATACGTATATAAATATATAGAATTTGTCCTACATAATTAAATAGACATTTAAATATTATAACAGCTCTTATGAATATATGTATTTGCAGTGTGAGTAGGCTAGACTGGATAAGTGACAAAGTACAACATCATCATGACCCAAACATTCACAAATTTGATCTTTATCTGCCAGAGAATTCATAAAACTCCGTTGTTTTCCATTTAAATGATTGGAAGTTACAAGAAAAGGTCTTTTTTAACTGTTGGAAGGGTGATTTTAAGTAAGAGAGGGAGAAAAAAGGGCTTTTCATACTAGATGCAGAGGATCCCCGAGGGAGCCCACAGCACAATGACAGCAAGTTTGATATATCTAATAGGTAAGTACCACCATTTCATTATTCATGTTGTGTGACTATAATGTCTCTGCTTTATATTTAAAAGCTAATTTTATCTTGTTTTGAAATTTCAGAATTAGCAAAATGTTTGGTCCCCAGATATGATTAATGTTTAACTCAAATGACAGAGAACAAAGTAGTGTGAATCTTAATAGGATGGCAAACAATGTAACTGTAGTAATATGAAATGGTTTGATATAATGCTTAATTAAAAAAAAAAGCTTGAACTAATAATATATCCTGAAAGTTACCTATAAAGGTAATAATAATCTAGCCTGTTTTACCTATAAAGGTAATAATAATATAGCCTGAAACTTACCTATAAAGGTAATAATAATCTAGCCTGTTTTAGCTATAAAGTCTAGAGCAGATGCATCATTATAGATGGAAATGTGGAGTATTAACCTCATCATAAAATGGTGGAGTACTGAGCACTGCACAGCACAGGTTGAGTTTGACATATGAAGCTCCTTTTGGAGCTTGATGATAGTTTCTATTTTTAGTGCTAGGATTTAAGCACCTACTTTGCTCGCTCATAATTTCAGCATCTGTGGCAGGTTTCCTGTGCTTTGCCATTCAGGAAAAGGTGCTAGCAGCACTCTGGCTGCTTCATTTATCACTGCATTTTGAACTGATTGTTTCAAAGATGCAGCCTACACTGGGTTCAGTAGGTAATTTTATGCATTGTCTGAAATGCCTTGCTTCATGGTAATAATAAAATCTTTTTCTAAGATATTTATCAAAGTCTAAGTAATAAACCAGTTTGGAGTAGGCTTCAGCCTGTAAATTAAAATACATTCATTTTTTTTCAAGAGGGACTGAAAAGGCTATATAGCATTCCTCTAAGGAGAATCTCAGTCATTAGAGCAGAAGTCAGTATTTCTAAACTGCAGAGGAGAAATTTGTGCACTACAGCACTGACAGATAATAAAATTCCTAATATGATCCCTCTTCATAAAAATAAAGGATTTTCTTATTACTTAATTGACTTTGTTGTCTTTTTCAGCTTCTCTAGAGGCTGATTTTTAAACCTTGAAAGTTTGCCTTCAGGCTGCTGCAGAGGAGACTGATTTTTGTCTATTATACACCATAGAAAAATACATATTTTCTTGAAATGTATAATGCAGCATTTTGTGCTAAGGTGAACATTTAGAAATATAATATCAATAATGGTCCGAAGTGGGAGTATTTTGCTGCCAGGAAGGTTTTGGATATGGAAATTTAAATTCATTAACCTTGAAAAAATCTATTTGAAAGTCTGTCATTAGTGTCACAAGCCAGTCATTATAATTTTCAATGCTATGAAGAGCCTTTTCCGTTTCAAATTAGAAGGGGTTTGTGTGCTTGAGAAAAAGATGTATCCTACTTGCCCACTGACTTTCCTTGAGCTTTGCAAAAAAAACACCTTTAT